>BLKR01000121.1:825000-836562 GCA_011170035.1 Teleogryllus occipitalis | reverse complement strand
CCGCCGCCGCCGCCACCGCCGCCGCCGCCGCCATCGCCGCCATCGCCGCCACCGCCACCGCCACCGCCGTGGGGAAGCGGGTGACGTCAGGTGCGGGGACCCTTTGCCGCCGCCGCCGCTCTTACATCGATCTCCAGCGCCCTCCCCCAAGAGGCGGGCGACGGGCGGCGTTTAAAGTGGAAGCGTTGCGGGGGAGCAAGGCCGCCGACGGCCCAGCCTCTTGCGCTCTCCGCTGCCCGATCCCTGCGATACACCTCCTGCGCAATGCAAACTTAAACGCCACGTAATGTTGCAACAACGCCAAACGTAAGCTTGAACGTAAGTTTTGCCTGAACCAATTACAATTCAACGTGCTGAAATATGATTCGTTTCTAGCACGGTGGAAAGATCTTTCCACCATAGTTTTTAGGTTTTGTTTCAACATTTCTATCGATTTGTCAATATATATATATATTGTAGTAGTGCTCGCATTTTCATCCAATAAGCAAGGATTCTCTCGTACCAATTTCACGAGTATTTCGTCGAACAAAATAAGTTTATTCACCCTGTCAAGTTAAAGTCATAATAAAAATTCAAATTCTTACTCTGAATTCACTGCACGCGTCAAAACTGTTCGCAATATAGTTTTCTACGCTACAATAACAAAATGACATAACCACAAACTACCTCAACACAATCAGAAATCGACCTTCTACGCTGTTCTCTGATTGGTGTTCGGAAGAATTCCGACGTAAACTTAACGTAAAAGCTTGGAGCTTGTGAACTCTTAAGTTTACGGACTTACGTTTACTGTTACGTCAAGGCATTGTGAATGGTCTCGCTTAGGAACTCATTTGTAGGTTTTGCGGCTACGTTACCTTTACGAGTAAGTTTGCAATGTACGAGTAAGTTTGCTCCAAGAAGGGTCCGCTTTGACAGTACGGCTTGGCCACTACTGGCAACATAACCGCAGGTGATGTTCGTGAACTCGATTTGTCGGTGCGTTTGTTTACAGTCAGTTCATTTGTAAATGGGTTCATCGCTATCTCTTGCAATGTCATCGCCCTGCGTGACGTTCATTTGTTTCCCGACCTGTCGATGTGTCCCCTCTTAGAGTAACGTCTCTTTACCAAGGGCAGCGACAAGGATACAGCGTTCTGCTGAGTAGGTTTCTACACTTTGCTCTACACACAGTACGGACAAATAGGGATACAAACCGAAGTTGTTGTTTCTTTGGTCAGGAATAATAATCTTCCGCAACACTGTAGTGTAATTGTTTAGTGGAATCTAAACAGAATTATTACATTTTTTATTGTTTTAGTATATTTGGTTTCCTGTCTTCATTTTTGGAATTTGAATTTTGCAAAAATTGTAATTCGTTCTTGTTATTCTCCAACATTTGAAGTTAGAAAAAAATATAAAATGGAATATAAGAGTGGATCATCTTTTGATAAATCGTACGAAAAATTGCCAACTCCCTCCAAATTGATTAAAAGTGAATCAGTTCGTTAACTTTCATTTAAAAAGACGCAAAAATGAGTAATTTCATTTTATTAATGATGGTCTTTAAGACACTTCACGATGAAAGACTATTTTCTAATATTTAAAATAAAGTTTGAGATATTATTGATAACGTTTCTAAAAATAGGCATTCTTCCTGTAGTTTCAGTTTTAAGCTAATATTCTTAATGATGTGATAAAGGTTTGTTCTTATGTAGCATATTCAAGCATTTTTATACATTATAAGACTCATTGTCAATTAGTTGAAATACGTGAAAATGACAAAACAAAAGAATACGCCCTTAAAATACTTCGTTTTCAAATTGTATGTTTTATCATTAAAATGTTAGATACTTATTATCTATTATTATCGCAGTAAAATATTCAAAGGAAAAGAAATAATAAATATTACAAATATTTAAAGATTAAAATCGCTAAAGATTCATAATACATAATCAAATACGAGTATTTATAAAACAATTCTATTACGAATTCTAAGAACCAATGTATAATGAAATACCTAGAAAGCTTCGGTTAAACAATTCAAAGTGCATGCATATTTTGAATAAACTAAACATCTTTGGACTCGCAAAAACTTACATGTTGTGGTACAAATAACTCTGTCTCTCTTTTCCAGATTTGGGCTAGAGCCCATTGACTTCAGCAAATAAAGAGTCTTTTTTGTATAGGGAAGCAAGCCCTGGCAGAGAACATCAAAAATACGAAGGATGAAATGCGCGGCCTATTGAAGTATGCATCCGCATTCTGGAAGCGCCTGTTTCTCAATAGAGAGAGGAAACAACAGGAACGCTGAATACGTTGCTTTGGCAAGCCGGACAGGATGCTTCTGACATCAAAGCGAAGGTGGATACCTCTCACTTGAGATGACTGCGGGACGGCTCCTTTCTCCTTGTAGGAGGGCGGTTGCTCACATCAACCACACATTTCTGTGACTACCGTTACTGATTTGATGGTTCCATTCTGGTTTCATAGTGGTTTCATGGTTCCATTTATAGATCCAAATCATCCCATTCAATCACATGACTTCAGGTTTTTCAAAATTATTTCAGTTGAACGAAAAATAATCTATCGTATACTGGAACACACGTCTTGTCGCGATACAGAAAAGTCTGAAGGCCTGATCCTAAAATCGTAGGGGCAGGCTCTAGGAACTAAAGTCATTCAAGTGTCTGAAGTTATTCAAAAGTAGACGAGGATATTTGCAGGGTGATCGAGATAGATCATATTTCTGGACAGAAAAAAATAGCATGACAATAAATAGTTCGAAACGCAAAACTATCACGTTTGGTAGAGGCCGCAGGTACAGTGAAACTCAATATCGTTTAGAAAACTAAAATATTTGGAGTCTTGTCTTGTATCTGGGGGTAATTTTTAAGAGAAAATTGAGTTGGGTAAAGAATGACCACTTTGTCAAAGAGAAGTCTGGTGGTCTTTGCATTTTACTATGCGGATACTCAAAAAGAGTACTTACTGTGAAAGCAAGAGAATGAGCTTAATTATCTCTTGTTCGTCCATTAATGGAACACTGGGAGGTTTCCTTGGATCTTTTTAGAAATTTTGTAAAAGGAAAAGTCGGGTGAAATACAGACAATATTCCACAACCATTTCCATAAAACAAGACACCTAAGAAAGAATGGAGTAATATTTAATGAGGAACACAAGAAGGCAGAATGTCTCGAAATTGTGAAAATACGTAAAACAAGACGCATAAAATAGGAAATAGACGATATTACAGAAAAACAGGGGGAAAATCTTACGATTAACACCACTGCATTGCCTGTTCAAAGCTACAGAGTATATTTGATATTTAGGCTCAAATTAAAGGGCATGATGCAGAGAATAATAAGGATTTACACTGAGTAACGTTCAAAATCTCACACGCAGGCAGTGACTGGAAAGTGACGGTAATAGCAGCAGCAGCAATGACAGTGAGGACAGTGAGGAAATAATTTTGTCTTCAGACGAACAGAAACTGGGAGTGTGCCCGTGGCCTGTTGAATTGAGATCGAAGCCATTCGAAGCTGACAAATCAAGTTTTAAACGCGGTTTGGGAGGCGATAAGGTTAGTCTGTGACAAAGGTTGTGAACATGATATCAATACATGTCTTCACCTGTCGGAAAGTGTTAATGTTTTGAAATTCCATTTTTCCGTCGTGAAGATAGTGCAATGTGTTTGGCAACAGCGCATAGAACTGTCAGAGTAGCTTATATCTGCCGGTACTGTAGTAAAAAATTCAGATCTGGTCACAAAGAACAGATGTTGGAAAAGTTTCCTTTACAAAAAGAACAATAACGGACTGAAATAAGTTGCCTGAGAGAGCCTTTGTACCCTTTTCTCTAGGCGATCAAAAATTTAAAAGTAAATGATATTTGTAAACTTTATTAATTAGTAAATTAGGTTTATTAAAACAGTTATTTTACTACTATTGTTATTACTATTAAGTCAATTGCTTTATTGAATACACAATATAATAATTTTCAATGTAGTATTTGAACTGCTACGTAAATAAGTCATTCATTAGTCATAGTCAACTGTTAAGAAGTAAGTAAATAAATAAGTGAATAAAAAAACTGTCAAATTAATAAGCATATTAGGGGGCAAAAGAGGAGTGGTGCCGGAAATGTAAGGGCAGAGGCGTCGGTGTGGACGATCTTCTGTGGCGCTGTTTGATTTCAGGTGCCGAGGGGCCCAAACACTGGAAGGAGAATGTGTGACGCCCACGCCAGGAAATAGATAAATAGTTTAAAAAAGTCTGTTGTGTTGTCAGCGTGTATTCGGCTTCTGACGGCAGGTTTTTCCCCTTTCAGGTTTATCCCTCATCCGTACCTTATTGTCTCTTTTCCGCGGCTTTGTTGCGATGGAGAGACCACATGGGGTGATTACCAGAGTGAAGTTACAATGCGGTAGAAGGTAGGTATTGTAATGTCTTAAAGGCCTTCGATCTAGCCACATAGTATCAACTTATTTAATTTATATGTGTAATAATTACCTATTAAATAAAAAAATAACTAGAAGGGCTTCAGAATGGCACAAACATTTTCATGGCAAATTCTTCTAATTTCCTTGGCGTGGACTGGCTTTCAGGTCTTGCTCGATTCACTGGCCAGCTGCCATCTACGGTCGCCCTAAGTACATTTGACATTTTCTCAATATTTCAGTTTCCTAATTGTAGAATCGAAATATTACTTCAAGAATATTAAAGAGTAAAACCTCGTCCTAAATAGCAATTTTCATCGAAAGTCTGGAGCCGTTTTTAAGAAAATGGTGATTTAGCATAACTGTAAACGCGAAATTTGAATACGGACGGACGGACGTTTTGCATTCAATCGGTTTTTCGGCATCAAGGACCCACAAAACTGGGATTCTGAGTACACCACGTGTTGGAGGATTTTTTTCTCTTAATTTAGCAACTAGATTTGTCCACTTTCTTGTTTTCAGGGCCCGGCAATACATTTTTTTCTGCCAAACATTCTCCGGTTTTCTTGCGCAGCATTACATAACTCTCTCTATACTACGTATATTACTTCGTAATACGTACGTATACGAGAAAGTAACTAGAGGTGCTGCAGAATGGTACAGATTTTCTCGTAGTAAAGTTTTCTAATTTCCTTGGTGGGGAATGGTACTGTACAGTCTTGACTACCCTTCTTGCCGACTGGAATCTGTCGCCGCCCAAAGTATTTTCCCATTTTTTGGAAATTTTCTCGACATTTCGGTTTCCAAATAGTAGAACCGGAATATTATTATAAAAATATTAAAGAAGGCTGAAACCTTGTCCATGATAGCAATTTTCATTGAAAAAATTTCAGCCGTCTTTAAGAAAATGGCGTTAAGCGTTTGTTGGAAATGCGTTAATTGTAAATGCGAAATTTGAAGCTCTTTTTTACAGGAATCAATTGAGTTTTTGAAAAACTTCATTTGAAGTAATTTGTAGAAAATTAACTCACTAATTAAATAATGTATACAAATCCATTGAAATGTGCATAATCGGCGTAATGTATTATTAACTATATCATTTCATTGTGCTCTTAGTTTCGTCAAGACAGGTTAAACAAAACCAATATGGATAAAAACATATATCGAAACTAATGATAATTATGAGAAGACCGTGGACAATTAGAACACGTGTTCTAATGTCATTTATGAAACTGATCTCGATTTCCCTGAGTTTGACTTTAGGTAACCAAAGTCGATAAAGATATTTTAAAGGTTGTTTCATTTCTTAATGATAAGGTGATTAAACGTCATTTTGTTAATATAAACATTTTATAGTTGAACCGGGCCCACTCTTAAGGACCGTTCTACCCAATATTATAGATCGGCAGAAACTAATATTTCGAGAGCATATGCAATATTTTCAATGGAAATAACACAGTAATGTTTAGAGGCTCTTATACATACATACATACATCTATTTATAATACAATAAAATTAAAGAAGTTTAGTATCTACTAGACTTTTTTATTCACGTTCTTATCATAACGAGACATTGTAAATTGAAAAAACTTTTCAAACTGTTTTTGGTTGCAATTATGTTTTATATTCAGAAGCTAGAATTTTTTTACGAACATGAAATAATTAATATGTAATGCCACAGCGTGCAACAACTAAATATTAAGTATTACCAAAAGCTTGAGAAGGGTCGAAACAGAAATGGAATCTAACATCGTATTATCGGAAAAGTGTTCTGTTTACTAAAGTGAGAATGAACTCTAATAATTGTAATACATCGTAAGTAAATTACGTAATTTTCAAATTTACGCTCAACAGAAGGTAATTAAGAATCGCCATGCTGAAATGCATTAAAAGTAAGAAAATGCATTTTATTACGACAAAGTGCGAAGCCGCCATCGTTCAACACGACGTCGTTCTGGAAGTCTTCCCCCCGAAAAAAAAGCCAACGTAGAAACGAGGAAATTCAATTTCGGCTCATAATAAACGGCAAATTGAACCATAAAAAGTCATTTAGAGCATTAGGGCATACTTGGAGGGAAAGAACTTAATGGAACTTCGTAGGGATATTTCACAGTCCAAGTCACTCTGAAACGGCTTCTCGTTGAAAGGAGGAAAATGCTAACAGTAAAACTAAAGAAATGATATAAGAATACGAATTAAAAAATTAGGAATTATGTTTGATTAATATAGTAATTTACCACCTGCCTAACAGGTTTTGATGGACATGAATTGAACTCTGGAAAAATATGCTCTGTTAAATAATAATATACAATTTCCTAATCAACACCCTGAAGAATGAGAGTATTTAATTACTTTGTACCAAATTGATGCGGAAAGTGTTGAATTTTTGACCTAACCGATTTTGTATAATTGTTTATATTGGGTTTCTGATATCTCGTGATACATTTCAGATACGTGTTAAAAACGTTTAAAAACCAAATATTATACGGAAATAATTACATTTTTGCTCTAGGCCTATCATCATTGCGTCTGTTTGTTTATTTATTTATTTAATTCGTGAGTGAAGGTTCAAACCAAATGGGTCACTTAGTGAATTTATTACAGACTGCAAATATTACGCAATATTGAGAATATTCCCCCATCTGTGGGACTTTTACGTATTATTCTCACGGTAAAAGAACGTATAGCTTATTAATTTTTAATTTCTCTCATACTAATTACGTGGTATACAGAATGTGATGTAATGTTGCAGATATGATGCGATATTTTGACAGAAAATCTCCATATATGGGTTCAAAAAAATGAAAAGTTCTTGTTTCTAGATACAGTAAATAACTTCCTGGTTCACGTTGTGTAGTCACAATGCGTGCTTTTTAAGAATTTTTTTATTAAAAATGGTATTTTGTGATAGACGAAGGACATTGATCTGTAAATGTAATAATTAACTTTCAACAAATTCGAACTAATTTCTACGAACTGAAAATTAATTTGCACAATTCAAATAAATGCCATTTATATGAAATTTGAAAATTTAAGATTTCACTTATTGTCGCACATTGTTTATAACATCAGTTTCGCGTTTTATGTGTACTTCATTTTTAAACGAAATGTAGTTGTTGTGTTATGGTATGTATATTTTTTTATAATTCCAATTTAATTTACGTCTGTCAAAGTTTAGGTAGTATTTATACCATTATGGGCGCATATGATGTGTTTAGTTTCTGCCAATCACAACAGATTTTAGCGGATTTTGAACTTCGTTATAGCAGATTTACATGAAATGTATCTATTCGCTTAGTTCACAACTCCACACGCACAGTCACATAAAACTTCACATCTAAACATAATAAACTTTGAGTAAGATTTTCTTGCTCTGAATGTTTGCGTACAGTGGTAGAGTTGGCCCATTTCATTGATTTTATTATTTTTCAACTCTCGTGCACGAAAACTACAGTAGTATTTACCTAAATTGTTTCGTAATATTTTATTAATTTTCTGCCTGTTTGACTGAACAAATCTTTCAGGGATTAAAATGAATTGACTTGTTTGATCACTCGCACGTTAATTGTCCCTAATTGTTAGTACAGTATAAGTATTATTACTTATGATTATTGACCGAAAGTGATCATATTTAACATTGAAACAGTGGAAATTGGAGGAAGTAGTGTGTTAGTTGTGTGTTTTAGTGTGCAAGGCAGAGAAATAAATCAATTGAGGTCTGAATCGGTCTTTGGGAAATCGGTATTTAATTATGTGTGAAAATGTGTATGATTGGTCAAGATAAAAAGTAGTTTCATGTGGAAAATATTGAAGTAATGTGAAAAAATTTTGGTTCTGTGATTTTATCAAATCTATAATGTTTTCTAACTTTAGTTCGTGATGTAATTGACTATTTGGTATAAACCACGGAGCTTGTAGTGCTTTACGGATAAATTTATTTTGTACAATTTGTAATTAATTAATGTGAGTTTCAGGTGCTATAGACCATACGGTAGAACCATATTGGTCTGATTATTGATTTGTATAAAAGTAGTGAATATTCTTAATACAATATATCTGTTTCGTGATTGAATGTATTTCTTTGCAGTAAGCGTACCGCACAGAAGTCATCGTCGCCTGTATTATTTCAGTAGTATACTTGTACATACTTTTGCAGCTCTCACACGCCACCAATCTTTATGAATGAGATCACTAAAGAAGGAGAATTTCACGAAGGCTTGACGAATTGCTCTTTGACTTTAAAAATATGAAGGATTTGTTGAATAAATGCATCAAAATATTCATGACAAATGCAACCCGCAACACTCGACCGGATTTTTTAAATCTATATCGACAAATAACTCCTAAACGAAGAGTTCTAGGGCATTATAAACTAAAATTTTGAGGTAAAAGGCATCAAAGAAACGTTTCTCACACCGTTATCTACAGGATGAGATCTTGAATATTCTTTTTCTTTTGCTAGTCCGACACTTCTCGATATTACTCCACCTACTCAGAGACGTGCATAATCTGCAACTAAATGTGAAATGAAACTAATTACTTGATATTCTACGCAAATGAATTACACGGATGTACTCCTCTGCTATGCGATAAAGTTCATTAAGAATACTTTGTATTGGCAAGGGTGTATTGTATTGTTATCAATCAAAAGAGACATATAGAACACCTGACGGACGACCAGAGGGCCTTAAAGGAAAAAGTATATTACAGTCTTAATATGGAAGAGAAAAAATAGGGAAGAGGGTGGGTACTGAGTTCTCGCACTGCTACGCTAGTTAACATATACAGCTATTGATTCTACATTGTATACAAAACACTGGCGCGATATGAATCAACGTTACCGCCTCGCATATTGAGAATAATCCCAAGAGCATATACTTGAAGGTGAAGAGTACATATACAAGTTTTCATGAAGTCATACTAAAAATGCAGATTGTACGAGAGTATTCTTTGGTGTCATCATCATTACATCGTCATCATCATCATTATAAAGGCTGCGAGTGTCTTATTGCTGCTACCATGACATTCTGTCCTCCGCTGTCCTCCTCTTTATCTCTACGTAGTTTCTCAAGTGTAGTGCGTTTTGAAGTTGTTCTAAAATGTTCGTTCTAGGTCTTCCTCTTTCTCTTTTTCCAACAATCTTCAGCCCGAAATTGTACTTAACAGTTGGTTATGTCTGAAAATGTGTTCAAAAATGTTGCTTTCCTGTTTCAAATGGTTTTAGTAGGAATCTCTTTCTATTTACTTTTTCTAAAATTACATTATTGTAATTTTTCTGTCCAGAAAATCTTCAATATTTTTTGCCAGTTTCCATTATAAGCTTCCAAACGACTCCTGTCTGTTTGTAAAAGTGTCCATCCGTCGGTACAACAGTACACTCCAGATATTTCTCAGAAATTTCTTTCTAATATTCAAATTTAGGTTGGTATTTGTGAGTAAATTTCTTTCATTTAGGAACTGCATTTTTTCTAGTGTAATTCGATTTCTTATTTCTGTTCTGCTTTTAATGTCTTGGGTGAAAGTACAGCCTAAATAGCAAAATGCATGCACTATATTCCTTTTTTAATGTATATACATTTAAAAAACTAAATGATATATTGCGACATTGATTCTACGAAAATATTTTTAAATGAGTAAATTGCTCAAAGCATTTATCACCACGACAGGCAATTTAACCCGGGTCACCGGAGTCACGAAGTTTCTTTCACTTTTTCACCACTAAGCTACCAAGACGACCAGCATTTCGAACAAGTTCTTGGGCGAGTGTATTGCGTGTTATTTCATATCCAATTGCCACAACCATGTAACCATTCATGCAAATGTCAAATTTAACGGATTGTTTCTTCCATTTAATATTTGAAGTTCCAACGTTACTGTGTAACTAGCATTGCACATTGCTCAGAGCACCAGCTGTCTCGACATTTTGATGAGCGTAAGCCAGGAGATCGTGAATCGATTGCCGGCCAGGATGACTAATGCTTTGATTACTCATAACATAACCACTACAGAATAATAATAGCCAATATTTATATATGAAAATGATATTGTATAGATTTGTAATGAACTAGTAACAGTTATTAAAACTAAAATGTTTCCTTTCATTCTTGCCCACACTCACAAAATATGAACAAGCAAAGATAATATCATACGATTAAGTTTGCAGGTCTGAAATTGACGGTTAAAAGTATGCTTATTAAAAGCATTACGAAAACATACATTGGGGGCTGACATAAACTTTCATTGCCTTAATTAAAATCCTGTTCGTACATTAAAGTTCTTTAAGGCACTTTTGTTATTTAGAGAAATGACTTACCACCGTGGAAACTACAAAGAAAAGAGCTGAATGAAAAATGCAAAACAGCTCTTGAATTCGTAAATGCCCTCCATGCACGGTGTGCTAAGCTCTCTCATCTTCTGTGTTATGCTGTAATAAAAAGGCAAAGCTTCTTACCGTATGTTCTCGCGTCTTTTGAAAAATCCTCTCTCACGTGTCCTCATTTCGAGTAACTCTCGGCCAGCACTGCTTCGCACTGCTGCAGGCAAACAAGACTCGTGTGGTTTCCAACAAGAAACAACTGCATACAACATGCAGCATTTTTACTCAGACTACAAAGATGTATGCAGACGAACTTTTGTTCGTCTTCAGACTCTATAAAGGGAACAGAAAGTTCACATGCCACACTTTAGAACAAGAAGTTCGAGGCCCAGCTTCAACTCTGTTTCCGGACTATGTCTTGTCAAACACAATATTCTATGAAAGAATTGAGGAGAAGAGGCAAATAGAATATGATTGCATGACGAAAACGTAGTTGTAGTGTCTCAAGCGTAAGTATAAATCCTGTATTGTGTAATTTCTGGGGTGATCAATTGTTAGTGTCTCAAGCGTAAGAATAAATCCTGTATTGTGTAATTTCTGGTGTGAACAATTGTTAACAAAAGATTCTTGTTAAAGGGATTTTAGCTCCAATGACCAAAAAGATATTAGACACGCTTTCTTTTCATGAAACATCTCAGAGTAACTGATGAATTAATGTAAAATGTAGCGAAAAATATAAGGTGGGATATTCAAAATAAGTGATCCCTTTCAAAAAGAAAAGAGGTACCAACAACTGAGACAAAATCAATCATGGGGATTAATATAAAAA
>BLKR01000121.1:600000-822500 GCA_011170035.1 Teleogryllus occipitalis | reverse complement strand
AATAGTTTCAGTTAATGTTTCAAAGTGTGTGTGTCCAAGTTAACTTGAAAACATTAACAGAATGTGACATAGCGAAAGGAATACACCATCTGCAAGTGATGGTGGTGGCGAAAGGAGCAAAAGTAGTGGTGACTCTCAAAGGACTGTACTTTGATCTTATTAATAAAACATCAAAGAATCTATGGCTCTAAATAGTTACTTGCGAGATAATTTTACTCGTAACTTCAAATAGTGTTCATTAATAAACATAAAGCGAGTTCATTAATAAACTTTCAAAAATAGAGGTTGATGTTCTACAATTTCTTGCATGCTTGCGAGGGCGAAATTTTGAAAGTTCTTAATTCCTGTAATGTTCTTTCGATAAATTCTGTCCTATAATTTGACTTCTCCCCAATTCAGGTTCCTTTGGGGTCGGCAGGAGGCGTTGAACGGAAGGAACTGACTGATTGATTAGTGATTACGGGTGCGTCAATTGCAAAATTCAAGCACGTATAGTTGATGTTTTATCGTGGGTGTTGGCGATGATCTTCCCCCAATGGATGGCGAGATCCGGCGCCGAATTGTCCGTCGGCTACGGGGTTTTTCCCAATCAAATACCTCCCATCAGCAGGACAGCGCCCCAGCAAGGACAACCTCTAAGTTCCCGACATGTGTGATAGTGTGGTGCATATTGGTGTACGTGTGTGTGTCAGGGGTAAGGATAGGACAAGGAAGAGGTAGGAAAGATCGTGCGCGGTCCGTGGCCCGTTTCTCTAGGGTTCTGCTCGCCTGGTGTTGAGAAACCACGGAAAACTACCGATCAAAGCAACCGGCCGCTAGAATTATCCTCCGGACAACGACAAAGGAATTTGACCTAGCTCACCTAGCTCGAAAATCCTGCCGCCGTCGGGACTCGAACCTAAGACTTCCCGGTCAGAGGCACTGCAGTGACATCAGTTGATGCACGGATCCACCACTCCCGGTATTTTTCTACAATTCGTCCGGAATATTCTATATGAATGCGGCTAAAGAGAGGCGGCTGTAGAGAGAGGGTTTGTGTGAGTAAGGGTAAGAGCGGGACAGCGCCCCAGGGAAGAGGAAGAGGACAAAAACAAGGAAGAGGAAGAAAGACCGCGTGCTCCGTGTCCCTTTTGTTAGAGTGCCGCTCCGGTATTCTCCTGGTACTGAGCAGAGGCACCTCGGAAAAGTACCGATCAGAGCAGCCGGTCTCTAGAATTCTCCTCCAGACATCGGTTGAACGCGGCCTAGCTATGTACGTATCATGTGTGGTAGTGTAATGCATGTAAGGTATGTGTGTGTATGTGTGTAAGTAAGGAGTGAGGATAGAACAAGGAAGAGGAAGGAAATATCGCGCGCGATTCTTGGTTCTTTGTTAGTGTACTGCTCCGGCATTCCCCTATTGTTGATCGAGAAACCACGAAGAACTACTGATGATAGCAGCCGCCGCTAGAATTCTCTTCCATGGTTGGTTAGTTGTTAGCGATTCCGGGCGCGTCAACGTCTGAGGTTATTAGTTTCTTAAGTGTAGTGCACGTTTTTCCTCAGAAGGTAGCGGTGATCTTCCCCCGCTGAATGGCGAATTCCTGCGCCGTCCTACCATCGGCTAGCGAGGTTTCTCTCCACCAGGTATCTCCCACCAGGCCATGGCAACGCCCCATCCCGGACAACCTCTAACCTGTCGACCGGTCTCCCGGCTGAACTCGACCTAGCTATCTAGTTAGTGTCTAAAATTCTGCCACTGACGGGACTCGAACTCTAGAACCTTCCGGACAGGGGCACCGCAGTGACATCGATTGTTGGGAGAGGGGCCGAAGCATGGCGGACGCTGAAACCCACGGTGCGCTGGAGGAGGTGTGCCCACAACTGCCTTGCAAGGGGAGAGGGGGTCAGGGGGGAGGGGCAGCGAGCGAAGGAGCGACAGAGAGAAGACGCCAAGACCAAGTGATTGACATTGGAGTTGGTGGTTTTAGTGGTTTCGGACCCCTCAATTACCGATATCGTTATTCCCGTATGTGTAGTATCTGTTACATCGCGGGATAAAGCAGAGTTCCTTGCTGAAACATGAGATCCGGTACAGAACTTGTCGATTGCCCGTCAGCGAGACATCGCCTCAGTTGTAACAAGCTCTAAGCAAACCGACTAGCCTCTTAACACTCATGGAAGTGTGGTGTATGTAAGTGTATAAGTAAAGGAAAAGAACGGGATAAGGACGAGGGAAACATATTTGATGCGGTCCATGATTGTTACGGTACTGCTCCAGCGGCAAACACCTGGTATTTATCGGGGATACTTCGGATATCTATCGAATATGCCAGTCCACCGCTCGAATTCTCGTCCAGACTGTTTAAGTTGGACATAGTTACGTAGGTAGGGGCGAAGATACAACACTGTCCGAACCAAAATACTAGGACCTCCAGGTCAGTCATTGTCGCGATCGCGTCCACGAACCGTTGAAGGGCCTGCCGCAGTAATGCTCCAACGAGGCTGCACAGCCGGCGGCTAGTTCTACCGCCGACCGAGAGAGCTCGTCCTGCCCCAGCAGGCGCCAACGGTGGCGATGTCGGACGTACGCAAGCTAGTGATGGCAAAGGGTGTAGCCAAATAAGGCCCCAAACCAAATCGATATTCGTCATGCTCGTATGAAAGAGAACACAAACTGATGTAGATTCACAAAAAACAGCCTCCTAGGGCAATATGTTGCAGAAATACGTTTCTCGTATCTCTGCAACAGAATGCCCTACAGTAATGAAAATTGAATATCAGCAGAATGAACGTGCAGTAATAAAAAATTGTGAATGACTCTACTACCTTTCCGATACAACGTGAGTTCTTAGATAATTCGCAAGATTGCCTATAGTGTGGATAGTTAAGTATCATTATGTAATAATATTTACAAACGATCAAAAAAGTACTTTTACTTTTTACAGGAAGAAGACGGGCAGATAAATGTACGGAAGAATGTAATACATACGAGCAGATAGAAGGACGTGCACATGCAGGTTACTCAATTACTATTTGCATTAGCATAAAAAGAAACTGCTTGTTTTCGAAGCTAAACGAGCAGTTGTTTCGACTTTAAATTTTATTTTTATTGGGAACTTGCATAACCAAACATACATTTTCAATCAGAAAGCACCTACCACAGTCGCCACGCTAAGCTAGTCTCAAATTATTAGCCAAGCTAGAGCTTTTAATATCTGTTTCACGCAGTGAGTTCATTTCCCACGCACTTTATTTTAAATCAACATCGTATGTTGACTGTGCTTTAAATAAAACGTATCAGGGTGTGAAATCCCTTTCTGCTGTTCCCCGGTTCTGCTCATCGTTCTTGCTCGCTCCGACTCACTCCGACTCGGCGTCGACAGGTGTCATTTCCCGTAGCATTAACCTACCTCTGCCCATGGTGCTGACAGGAGCCATGGTGTGTGTTGGTGCGAGTGATGGGGGGGGGTAGGGCTGCGTGTGTGTGTGTGTGGGGGGGGACTAGCGAGGGAGAGGATCAAGGCGAGCGCTGGGGGAAAGAACCGCTTAATGAGTTGACAACGAACGCAGAGCAGCAGACAAAGGGCTGCCGAATGGGGGTGGGGGCGGGAAAGCGTGCGAGCCGACGAAAGCATGCACATGCCGTGCGGTTCACAAGAGCTTGCTACTTCTACAAAGGGCTTACAAGGTGGCTGTGACAAAGCGATCGAAAGCACCGCAGTTTGACGGATACGCGGGCTGTTTCACAGAATGGCAACGCATGGAGTTTAGGAAAAGGAAAAAGCAATAAACGAAGGATGAAAGGATTGAAATGTTGTATAATGGAAACGTCGCAAGTACATTATTGTTGTAATATGTATTGAATTGTGTACATCAATACTGTCACTAAATCTTTACATTCTACACTTGTATTTTAAGTAATACACCCAGTATTGTTTACATTAGATGTCACACATAATTTATTATGCTAAGTACAACTAACTATATTTATAACTCTCATCAGCGCGCTCTATATAAAACTTATATTGTTAAAATTTGGCAAGATTATTTGGTCTAACCTTGTCATGATTCAATTTATTTGATACAGTTTCACACGTTTGTGGTATCTGAAATTTTCCCTCCACCTTTTACATTTGATTTATAGCCGTATTTAACAAATTGAATTTAATTCTATTTAACTCGTTCGCATGCAGGCTGGCATTTACAATCCAACAATGTGCTGTGTATAACAGCAATTGTGCCCACGTAACGGGCACACTGTACGGGCACACTGTACCGGCCAACATGGTTGTGGCCCACTGTGGCCGCGGGTAGTGTCGCGCCGTGAGCACGACCAGTGGGGAAGTGAGAAGTTCGGGAAGACGCCACCAGGCGCAGGTCAAGCGGCGGCGTCTGTCTGTGGTCACCGGGCCGTGTCGGCCCAAACGATCGCGGGAGCCTTTCCCCTCCTTGCCCCGCCATGGAGGTGGGGAGTAGAAGACTCGCCCTGATGCCTCAGGGGGCATATTTAAAGGGCCTCGCCCGGGGCGGTAGGCAGAGTTGGAACAGTTCGAGAGTGACGAGTAAGTGCCTAGGAGTAGTGTGATTGCGATCAAGTGCTTGTGTCTACGGTTAGTTTTTCTTCTGGCGGACTGGAACCTGGATTGTATAACGGCTTTGATTTGGATTGTGGTTTTCTGGAAATAAACTTTGTGAAAGAACTGTTGTTGTTTCAATCTTGTACATAACAGTTCTAATTGGCGACGAGGGTAAAGCAAGCAATGGAAGAAGTGCTAAAACACATTTTGGAGCAACAGCAGCAGCAGCAGCGGCAACAACAAGAGCAGAATCAGGTGTTGTTAGAGGCAATAAGAGCATTGTTGACCGCACGACCAGAGCAGCAACCAAGATCGCATTCGGCACCTAGTTTTCCGAAATTTGAGCCGGATAAAGATGTATGGGCGTCATACCATGCCAGATTGAACCAGCATTTTTTATATCATGGGGTCACAGATGATGTAAACAAAAGAGCTTTCTTTTTGAGTATCTCAGGGAGTGAGTTATATGAACTGTTGCAGAAACTTTTTCCATTGAAAAGAGTAGAGGAAGTGGAGTTCCCGCAATTAATGGAGAAACTGTCTTCACACTTTGAACGGAAACCTCATGTGGTGGCAGCAAGGTACAGTTTTTTCAAAAGTAGAATCAAGCCGGGGGACTCGCACAAAGAGTGGGTGACGGAGTTGACAGGTTTAACAAGGGACTGTGCTTTCAAGTGTGTTTGTGGTTTATCCTACGCAGAATCATTGATCAGAGATATGATAGTGCAACATACCCCAGAAGACAAGGTAAGAATGGAAGCTTTGCAGCTGGAGGATCCTTCCCTGGCCGAGGTCCAAAAAATAGCTACAACTTTCGAAATCACCAGTAGAGCAGCGAAGCAAATAACAGATCCTATGGAAGTGATGCTGTTTTCAAGGAATACAGACGGTAATAGGGAATCACAGCAGAAAGCAAAGAGCCCGCGGAAGCCAGACTTAAAGTCGTGCAGATTCTGTGGAGTGTCACATAGTAGAGAGAAGTGTAAATTCAGAAATGCGAAGTGTTATTTCTGTGGAGTAACGGGTCACATTCAGTCGGTGTGTCGGAAGAAATCAAGAGGAGCTCTAGGAACGAAGGAAGACAAAGAAAGAATGGAGGTGAATATAGTGAATGAGGTGATCAGCAGTGGAAATGAAAACAAAGTATTCGTGGATTTGGAGGTAGCAGGCGAGAACATCAAATTCCAGGTAGACACTGGTTCACCAGTCACTTTAATTAATTTGCGAACATATCGTAGATTAGGGGCGCCACAGTGCAGTAGGGCTAATCTAAACCTGTGTTCTTTTGGCAAGGACAAAATTGACGTTAAAGGGATTTTTCGAGCAGTGATTGGTTATAAGGGAGTGCACCGCGAAGGAACTATCACAGTGGTGAATAGGGAAGACACGACTAATGTGATGGGAATGGACGTGTTTTGTGCTTTCAATTTCAAGATTGAGGACCGGGTAAATTTAGTGTCCGAAACGGTGCCTTTCGGTGAAATTGAAATTTTGGGCAAGGATTTTGAGAATTTGTTCCAGGATGGTCTCGGGAAAGCCAGCGATTGGGAAGCCCACATCCAGCTGAAAGATGGCGCAGTTCCTCGGTACTGCAAAGCGCGGCCCGTTCCTCTGGCACTGCGAGAGCAGGTGAAAAGCGAATTGGTAAGACTGCAAAAGCTTGGTATTATTACGCCAGTAAAAACTAGTGTTTGGGCTACGCCGTTGGTAGTGGTGAAGAAAGCAGACGGGACTATCCGTTTGTGTGGGGACTTTAAATCCACGGTGAATGCACAGCTCGAGATTGAAAAATATCCTATTCCCCGTCCAGAAGAATTATTCCAAAAGTTAGCTGGGGGTAAATATTTTTCTAAAATAGATCTTCGAGATGCCTACCTACAGCTCCCATTAGACGAGGAATCTAAGCAATGTCTGACAGTGAATACGCCGTTAGGTTTGTTCCAGTATGAGAGACTGCCGTTCGGGGTAGCATCAGCAGCCCCGATTTTTCAAAGATACTTGGAGCAATTAATAGCGGGAGTGCCTGGAAGCATGAACTATCTCGATGATATTGTAGTAACAGGTAGGACAAATAAGGAGCATATTCAGAACCTAAGGAACGTATTGGGAAGGCTGCAGGCGGCTGGTTTAAAAGCAAAACTAAAAAAATGTGAGTTCTTTAAGCCCTGCATAACTTATCTAGGTCACATGATAGATAAAGAGGGTATTAGGCCAACGCAAGCCAATGTAGAAGCCATTGTGAATCTTCCTCCACCTAGGGACATTAAGCAGCTGCAATCATTTCTAGGCAAGGCAAATTATTATGCTAAGTTCATTCAAGATTTTTCTGAGGTAGCGGCACCGCTCAACGCTCTACGTAGGAAAGGAGCCAGTTTTTTGTGGTCGCCAGCTTGCAACACAGCATTTGAAAAGATTAGAAAGGCGCTCGTGGAGGCAGTAAAACTAAGGCATTTCGACCCTGACAGAACACTCATCCTGGCAACGGACGCGTCTGACTACGGGATTGGAGCGGTGTTGTCGCAGAAAGACGAATTAGGGCAAGAACACCCTATCGCGTTTGCGTCCAAAACGCTCAATATCCATCAGCGTAGGTACGCTCAAATTGAGAAAGAGGCACTATCGATAATATTTGGTGTGCGTAAATTTAATGAATATTTGTATGGGAACAAGTTCCTGATCGTTACCGATCATAAGCCCCTAGTGGAGTTGTTCCATCCGGCGAGGAGGATCCCAGATAATACACTACGGAAGATGCAGAGATGGGCTTTGTTCCTGTCAGATTATAATTACCGTATTATGTTTAGATCCACAGCTCAACATGGCAATGCAGATGCCCTGTCCAGGCTGCCGGTGGGACCAGATAATAAGTTCGACGAACAAGAGCTGGAATGTCTGCAGCTGGACCAGCTCCAAGAGGAAGCAGTTCTTCAGTTTCCCCTGGACCAGCGAGTGATAGCCGCGCAGACCGACCGGGACACTCAACTGGCAAGCATTAGGGCTTTCATCAGGTCAGGTAAAAGGAGTCCCGCAGATAATTTGGAGTCCAACCCACTCTGGAAGTTCAGGGAGAGGTTAAAAGTTAGAGCAGGAGTGCTGCTGTTAGAAGCCGGGGACCAGGTGAGGGTGGTCATCCCGGCAAGCTTGAGACAGAGGGTCCTAAGCATTTTGCACAAGGGACACTGGGGAATTGTCCTCACCAAACAGCTAGCCAGGAAATACTGTTACTGGCCTAGTATTGATAAAGATATAGAAACCAGGGTCAGGTCGTGTGAACCGTGCCAGGCGTTCCAGAAAAGTCCAGGAAGCAGTTTTAAGGAATGGCCGGAGCCTCAGGAGGTTTGGCAGAGAGTCCACATCGATTTCGCGGGCCCCTTTCAAGGAAGTATGTGGCTAATCTTAGTAGATGCGTCATCAGGGTTCCCTTACGTAATTCGCATGACTAGCACCACGGCGGATTGCACAGTTCGAGCGCTTCAGTCGGTATTTTCCATAGAGGGGTTACCGGCAACAATAGTCTCAGACAACGGACCCCAGTTCACGGGGGAGTCATTCCAGAAATTCTGTCAAACCAACGGGATTGAGCACATTCTGGCCCCTCCTTTTCATCCGCGTTCCAATGGGGAGGCAGAGCGCTTTGTGCAGACTTTCAAAAGTGCGATGAACAAGGCGAAATTTGAAGGCAGGGATCAGCAGGAAGCAGTGCTGGAGCTCTTATCATCATACAGAGCTCTTCCGGGAAGAGAAGGAACTAGTCCGGCGCAGAGGCTTCATGGTAGACAACCTCGAACGTTGCTGTCTCTATTTCTCCCGAGGGAAAAGACGTACAGAACCGAGCAACCGAGGTTCGAAGAGGGCGCTAGGGTGATGCTTAAGACACATAAGGATTCACCCCGTTGGATCCCCGGGACGGTAGTGAAAGTGGAAGGAGCAAGGTGCTATACGGTCAGGACTAGAGACAGACAGGTTAGAAGGCATCAGGAGCAGTTACGGCCCCGACATTTCCCGGTGAAGGACCTGGACGGCTCGGAGGATTTAGGCACAGAAGCTGTCTCTCCGAGCAACACAACTGATACTCCTTTCTTGCAGGGGAGCAGGCGGTTTTCTGGGCACCAGCAGGAACACCGCCACCAACCAGGACACCATGGGTGGTTTGAGAGAAAGCAGCCACAACAGGAGTCGCCCCCAACGGGCCTAACGGGGCAGTGCCCGGATGGCGCTCAGCCGGAGCAGACGTCACAGGACACCCCACCCGAGCAGCCGCAACACGACGCCCAGTTCGAGCGGGCGCCACAGGACACCCAACTCGAGCAGCCACAATACGACGCACAGTTCGAGCGGGCGCACCCGGACCTGCCGGAAGAGCAGGAACCGGCAGAGTGCCCTCAACCCATGGACTACGAGGCAGACCGTCGAGGAGCGCCCGGCAACAGTCAACAGGAGCTATCAGCACCTGAGGAGGAAACTGGGGACAGCCGGAGCGTCGCGCCACAGCGGGAACCGAGGGAACGGGGCAGAAGGGGTCGTCGCCCCAGGTCCTTGTCTCGGTACAGTCCGTACCGTAGCGCCTCGGTTCAACGACCACGTCAGGAGCTGGAGAATGGGGATCACCAGCAACAGGAACCGCACCCAGAGGAGCGCATGGAGCCACCGAAGCTGGACGAGCCGAAACGTTGCAGCAAGAGGCTGCGCAAGAGATACCAGCCATATCAGGCAAAATAAGAAGGGAGGGTGCTGTGTATAACAGCAATTGTGCCCACGTAACGGGCACACTGTACGGGCACACTGTACCGGCCAACATGGTTGTGGCCCACTGTGGCCGCGGGTAGTGTCGCGCCGTGAACACGTCCAGTGGGGAAGTGAGAAGTTCGGGAAGACGCCACCAGGCGCAGGTCAAGCGGCGGCGTCTGACTGTAGTCACCGGGCCGTGTCGGCCCAACGATCGCGGGAGCCTTTCCCCTCCTTGCCCCGCCATGGAGGTGGGGAGTAGAAGACTCGCCCTGATGCCTCAGGGGGCATATTTAAAGGGCCTCGCCCGGGGCGGTAGGCAGAGTTGGAACAGTTCGAGAGTGACGAGTAAGTGCCTAGGAGTAGTGTGATTGCGATCAAGTGCTTGTGTCTACGGTTAGTTTTTCTTCTGGCGGACTGGAACCTGGATTGTATAACGGCTTTGATTTGGATTGTGGTTTTCTGGAAATAAACTTTGTGAAAGAACTGTTGTTGTTTCATTCTTGTACATAACAGGAAGCGGGGCTTCGACGCCGCCCTTCGCTCCCTCTCCTCCTGCCCCTTTGGCTGCTCCACGGGCACTTCCCCCGTGCCCTACGCCCCTGCTCAAAGCCTCAGGTGCTCACTGCGGAGACCGAGGAGGGCCGTTTTCAAACAGGGTATGTATGAACATGTTTCTAATACTGTATCAGGAACACACTTCCAACTCCAAAACAACAACAAAAATCATATGGTCATCGATCAGAAAATTCTAGTCAAGAAATTTTCTCCACACAGATCCCCCGATATATTCACGTCCTTCTGCAATACTCCTCGAGTATGCTTCACCAAAACTAGGGGACGATGCTTGTAATTACATTTCCCTTAGAATAAGCCATTGAATTTGTTCTGATTAGTGCTTCGTTTGATTCTCTCTCATTATTTTCTTATCTTCTGATAAAAATTGATTCAGTAATGAAATGGCAAATGTGCACTTAATTTGCGGCCTTCAAAATGGAAATGCATGATGTGCGCGTAAATTTTATGCCGAGAAGTACCCTCCTAATTATCTGGGGCAGTAACACTTTCCAAAGCTTGAACTCTTTCAAGCTTTATTCTCTATTCTCTATTCTCTATTCTCTATTCTCTAATAGAACATTTGAGGGCTTCGGATGATGGGAGACCGCGAGAGCTTGGAAATTATGAGCTTGTAGAACGAAAATTTTATAAAGCTGGTGTAATTTTATTAGATAGTTCACGAAGAATAGCAAGATGGGAGTTTAGTCAAATGCCTGTCCAGAACATTCTCCATGAAAACTTCTCTACCCGTATCACATGCAATGAGTACAGGGAGTAAGTGAGGGTGATTTCCAACCAAGAATTACTTGCTTGTGGCGCATTTAGGTAAATTTGATGTATTTACAATTTTTTGGAATATCGTTGTTCATTGATAAGGCTGGATTTACAAGTGACGGTATCCTTTATCTCTGTAGTAATTACTTATGTGCCAAAGAAAATCCAAATGTAGATAAACGTCAACAAAGGTTCATGGATTTTATGTCTGTGGGGACATTTCAAGTCCTTGTATGAAATAACTGAATTTTTGTTGGCATTCTGAGATATAGTCTCGTTTATACACTTCGAAAACTTTCCTATTGCTTTTTGTTAGTATATTTAGATGTTTTTTAAGAGAGGGGATTCTAAGTGCCATCGAAAATCTTCTAGTTTTATTTTTAGTTTCTATGATTTTATAATGCTTTGTGGTAGTTTCTTTCAGTTGTTTTCGAAGGGTAATCGGACACGGTTGAGTTTGCCTGTTGTATATTCAGTTGCATTATTACCTGGACTACGTTGGCTAAGAATTTAGTATATTAAAATTGGGTATCTGGTTTTGAATAATATTTTTGAATATGCTCCAGATAAAGGTGTATTTAATTCGGAAATGGATCATTGACGAGGAGGGATTTGATCTGTAGAAATTAATACTGTGAGATGATTTGAGTCGAGTTCAAAATACAGGGATGAGTGAAAATCGGTATTAATATTAGTCGTTCCTAAGTCTAGTATTTCAGGGAGCTTGATCGGGTCATAAGGAAAATAGGTTGGTTCTGGAGGAGAGATCAATTTAATTGGGTTTTTTTAATAGTAAGGCGTCTGCGTTGGTGATTCTGCGCCCCCAGTGGATATGTTTAGTATTTAGATATCTTAGGATACGTAAGATGGTAAGCGCGAAAGTAAAGTGTTTAGATTTGTAAATTCACTTTTATGATGAGAGGGTTATAAGCAACAATGATAGTAAGTGTTGGGTTGGTGTTGGTAAGTGAAATTGCTATTGTTTCAATGCCAGAGATGGACGTTGAATTTTCTTCGAAATAGGCGAATGTATTTGATAAACGGTAACTTCGCCGCCTGTAGAGATGGCCCTATCCATTCTTACTGTATTATAACCTGGGAGGTTGAAAGTAGCTGGAGGTTTTTAATGAGTTTTTGTAATAGATGCAATGTCAACATTTTTTGTTTGGAGAAAGAAATGGAGTTCGGTGTTTTATTACGGATGCTACATGCTGTTCATAAGGATCAAAGTATTATTTGAATTATTTTGTTCCATTGAGGGAGATAAAATATGAAATAATTCTTTGGTATGTTTCTAATTATAGCTGGAATGACTGAGTTTATAAAGTTGATTATGTGAAAGGTAATCGGAAATATACTGTTGAGTTTGTCTGTTGTATTAATTATTATATTTAGTTGCATTATTACCTGGTCTATTTCGGTTGGAAAATTTAGTGTATTAAAATTGGATAATCAGTATTAAATCACAGAATTTTGAAAATGTGCACACAATTCACTTTTCCCCATAGCACGTCATACGCAGTTTTCACTGTTTTTTGACGTAAAATAAATAAATAAATAAAAAAAATTTGAATTTGGTCCAGATAAAGGTGTATGAAATGCGGGAATGGGAAATTGGGGAGGAAGGATTTGATCAATAGAAATTAATACTGTGAGTTAATCTGAGTCGAGTTCAAAATATGGGGATGAGTGAAAATTGGCATTAATATTTATTTTTCCTATGTCTTTTATATCTGGGAGCTTGATTGGGTCATAGCGAAAATAGGTTGGTTCTGGAGAAGAGATCGATTTAAGTTATTATATGGTTGATAATATGATGGATAAAAGGAGTTCTCAGAAAATAGTTTTGGGGGAAACTATTTGGTGGATTGTGATATGGTACGTTTGGTGAAATATTAATTGGTGTGCGGTTAAATGCTTATTCATGTGTGACATTTGGTATGTTAGCGGCTCTTTGGAATCTAGGGAAATGGTGGGTGTTTTGAGGCGGAGGTGGGGTTGGGATTAGGGTTGGTTTATTAGTTCTCGTGCCTGGAGAGGACTTTTGGCACATTCTAGTTCTTTTTCGCTTTCTAAAATATTAACATTTGTCAGTATGGATATCTTGTCCGTGAAAGCCTTCGCAGTTTTTACAGTTCGGTGGGTCGTTCTTCCCGACGCAATTTACTGAGAAATTATTCTCGGCGCAAAGGATACAAGAGATTTGGTTGTTACATTGTTTTTAGTATGTCAAAAGTCCAGACAACGGAGGCACTGAATTATTCATTTTGTTTTTTGTCATCTTTCAGTTTTAACTTTTAAGTTGCAAATTTTACAAGTTCGGAGTATTAATTTAATCGATTATTGACCTGAAAATTCCGCAGCTACCATTGGAATGGGCTGAATATTTTTATGTAATCAGTAACACTATCAAGGGAAGAGTATTGTTCTTTCAGGACGTATACTTCCGCTTTCGTAATGGGGGGATGAATATTTTTGAAAACAAGGGAAAAGTTTTTGTTAGTTGGATCCTTATACATAAAATAATTATTTGTAAAATTTTCCGAAATACAGAATTGCTTTTCTGAAATGTTTTATTTTCGAAAAGTTAATTTTAATACCGTTAGTATTAAGAAGCTTTATTTTTTTAAATACTTTTTATTTTAAGTCGCATAAACTACACAGGTCTTGAGTCACTAATATATTAATAAAATGCAGTTACAAATCTGTAAAAATATCAATATTTTTACAAAATTGTATCACTTTTTCTTGGTAATTTGTCGATGACAATATTGAATTGAAATTTTCATTACCTAGGAACTTTTTCTCTCTTCATTGTAGATGGGACATTCCAGAAGAATGTGCTTTATTGATAGAATAATATTGCAGATGGTACAAGTCCTGGAACTTTTTAATTCAAAAATTGTGAGAGAATTTGAAATGATTTGATCCAGTTCTTGATAGAGCAACTTGTTCTTGTCGATTAATTGAGGGATTTGTTATAAATTCAAAATATGAGTTATATTTTTATGAATTTTGCTGAATTTGTCTTTGTGTCATGATTCGTGCCATTGTATATTTAATTGAATCAGTACATATAACATGATATTTTATATTAATGAAGTTCTTATATATTTGTTTCATGGCTATTAATATGGCATATAATTCTACTGCTTCAACTGATGTTTAAGGATGGAGGGTACAATTTAGGCTATTACTACAATAATATATGGCAGTTCCCACACCATTATTATTCTTTGCGCCATCAGTGCAAATATGATAATAATCTGTGTATTTTAGTCTCATTTCTTCATTTTTTCTTTCCAAATATTATATGATAAACTCTTTGTTTTATGTTCACAAAGGATTTTGTCAGTCTACATATTGGACATAATCCATGATGGATTTATTTCTCTCTTTCCATCTTTAGCATTATAAATCTTAATTCTTCCATATATTGCTTCACCTTTTTATAGATAAGTCCAGGTGGTAGATTATCATTATTTGTGTTTGAAAATTTGGGGAATATATCATTTTTTATTACTGGGTTTCTTGAAGTATTGATTGCATATTTTAGTAGAAGAGATTTTCTTCGATTAATGAGAGATTGTTCTTGAACTTTGATTAATAGACTTCCTATATGAGAAGTGAGGAAACATCCAGTAGCGATTCGTAGAGCTTGATTATGAATTACATCAGTTTTATGAAGAAAATTTTTGCGGACTGAAGAATATAGTATACTTCGATAATCAATTTTAGATCGAATAATTGTTCTATATATTTGTAAAAGAATTGATTTATAGGCCCCATTTCTTGTTTGCTACAGATTTTAGAATATTTAACGTATATTCAAATACGATATTAGAAAATCCACGAATGATAATCTCAAAGCTAAAACGTTTTTAGAAGTTAGCCAGTATTATGAGAAACAGGGAAACGCATGTATGGTGACCTGTATGTGTCAGCGCTACGTTACACAATTTTTTGAATGTGTCGAAAAATACTTTGCCATTTGGAAATGAGTACACAGCTAATTGTTGTATATTGTTCGATAGAAAGCCAAAGCGTAATGGAGTTTTATGCCGATGAGGCGATACTGATGTGGCGTTTCAAACTGTAGGCCATATTAAATTCAATGTGTCATTTTTTTGTTGCTCTCTTGTATTACGATTTCAAAGCTAATGTTTTGTTCTAATGGTAGAAATTGTTTTCATTGCCGATTATGACCACGCTATACGTTTTCGGCGTCTCTAAGTTGCCGCCATACTGATTCAAAGATGTCCAAATTGTCACTGGGCCATGTACGTACGTATCATAGGTACAAATATGGCGGTACATTTTTTGGACCCTCGTAAACTATTTTCATAAATAGATGCATTGCCATACTTATGGGACGTCATTAAATGTGTGCCATTCTGAAAAATCTGTTTCTTTCAAACTTTTCATAAAATCATTGGTAAGCGCTGGATAATATAAACTTAGAACAATAAAATGGAAGTAAAATGTTGATTTGCAACATTTTATGACAAATTAGGAACAATATAATTTATTAAAAGAAATACTGTACGGTACTTTATACAGTACTTCTAGATTTACATGTAATGTATCTGAGAGTAATCTTGAAAATTTTTGGGGTTGGTTATCCAAAATGGATATCTTTGAATCAGTATGACGGCTACTTAGAGACGCGGAAAAGGTATGGTCATAAAAGGTGGTCATAATCGGCAATGAAAAAGAATTTTCTACCATTAGAGCAAAATATTAGCTATAAACTCGTAATACAAGAGAGCATTACAAAAAATGACACTTCGAATTCAATATGGCGTACAGTTTGAGAAGCCACATCTGTATGGCAAACAACTTTTTCATACTTTGTCTAATAAACAATATGCAACATGAATTAGCTGTGTACCCATTCCCCAATGGAATAATTTTTTTCGACACATTCAAAAAATTGTGCAGTGCAACGCCGACACAGGCCTTGTGACACAGGCCGCCATACTTGCGTTTCCCTGTTCCTCATAACACTGGCTAACTGCTCAAAAATTTTTTGTTTTGAGCATGCGTGAATTTTCTTGCTGGCTCCCGGTCTATACGGGAGAACGATTATGTTCTCTTCGTAAGTTTTAAATGGCGTAAGAGGGGCACCTAGCTTGCAAGCACTCACTTCCTCTCTCTGAGCACAAAGTGAAAGTTCTCCACCGCCAAATCTCTGTAAGGAATATCCGCACCCCACAACAGAATCGGTGTATTATCTTCCCTCAGGTCAAGATGCGGTAACAAAATTCTCACGATAAGGCGGGGTGTCGGCGGGTTGCGGCGCTGTGACCAAGGCGACGTCCTCCCGGGGACTTTTGATGCTATTCGGGTTAGCGGAACGTGCGATGATGATGGGCACGCATCAAGACTCCCAACCAACCATACAGTACAGGCAAACAATGTATCGTCTCTTTTCTAGAGCGTATCTTCTCCCACACCATGTCTAGCTTCCTCCTTCTCTTATCATTCACATTGCACGGAGCACAACAAGTATTGAAATAAACTGTGTTTAGAAATGTCGTTGTAGTGGCCTCGCTTGCTGCTATCTTCACTTATACACGACAAGCGCAGAAAATAATACAAACTCCACAAGGCCGATTATTTCCATTTTTCAGTACAGTGCAAAACCTTCCCCTCCCACTCTTGCGTCTCCTTGCGGCGGCGATCGTGCAAAGCGGCGGCGATGGTGGAACGGTTAGAGTATCGGTCTGTTATATCCAAATTCGCGGGTTCAAACCCGATCGAAGCCGTGGGCGATTTTTAAGGGTGAAAAAATCCTTCGTACGTCTTCCTTCGGAGGGGAAGTAAAGCCGTCTGTCCCATGTTAGTAGATTTACTGCATGAAAAAGATCCTCGCGTCTATGAAGCCTCTGAGCTAAATTCAAATTGTCTGTTTCGTCGCCCAAGTAATACCTTCTTTATTCCCTAGTAGGTGAAAGGAGCGTGGTCAGACGGAAGAGCAGGCCTCATAGCCTGAGTCTCGCCACGTAAAATAAGGCATTCATTCACTCCTTGTTGCAAGAACAGAGTAGTCGACTTAGCAGGTGGCGAGGTTGGCAAACAGTCCTGACAGCACATCCGCTAGTGCATTCTCAGATTGGGATTTGAACCCGCAAATTAGGACACTATCGCACATTCCCAACATGAGGATACCTGCATTAGAGCGGCAACTTACAGGGCTTAGCTCGTCTCCCTTTCAGTTCAACACGCCTTCACAAGCCGCCTCAATTCCGTCCCACCCGACTGCCATTCCACGAAGGCCCATTATTTCACTGAGCCCGGTCAGCAAAACAGCTTAACAACAAAGCAAAGCCTCCCGCGGACGAAGTTGGGCATTGGCAGCGGGCTTACGGCCGAGGTGCTGCCTTGTCCATTTCCTACGACTAATGACCAGCATCTCCTCATTTCTGCTCAACTACACGCTGGCGCGAGGGTGACTCACCTTTCAGCTTCACAATTAACAGCATGTCTTTTACACCAAATAAAAAGAAGAATTTGAAAGCGGAGGAAATGATGAACCACCAATTCCACAGGATGTAATAAAATTTGAACACTACTGATTACAACTCAATCGTGTATTTCAGAAACAATTGAGGCGCTGAGTATGCCAAATTCATACAAACGAACAAAAGATCTGTGCTTATAAAAATAAAAGTCAGCGTGTTTTAACTATGAGATAATATACAAATAACTTGAAATGAACAACATTAAGAAAAAGAATCATAAGGTGAGAGCATTAGAAGAAACATATCTGACCTCATAAAAGAAGAACATTCTATTGTATACAACACAGCACTGAGCAAACTGGCGCAGTGCGTAGCGCGTTGACTTCGCAGTCGGGAAGTCCAGGTTTGATCCCCAGGCCAGCAGTCCTGGCCGGGTTTTCGTTATTTCCCTCCGTCATAAGGCGAACGCGGAATAGTTCAAAAAGCCCACGATCACCTGTCACTTTTCACCTCCCACTTCACCTCATCTCTCACCATTGTGTGAGTTCTTTCACACCTCATCATCGCTCCTATTTCTTCATTCTTAATAATAATAATAATAATAATAATAATAATAATAATAATAATAATAATTATTATTATTATTATTATTATTATTATTATTATAAAACCATCAGGGAAGCAATGGGAAACTACCCTGATTATATCCTCCCAAGAAAATCCATAATGATAATACTGTCGAGCCATCTAGATGGGTCTCCTAACTTCCATCTTTGGAAGAAAAGGACCAAAGAGTATGATATAACCATAACATGTTCAAGACACCCACAGCGATATGGCATACAACTCCTTCACACTTTGGCTATCTAACGAACAATACACAACAAGAATTACCTGTGTACTCATTCTATAATGGCATATTTTTTCCGACACATTGAAAAAATTGTGCGGCGCAACACCGACACGTACAGGCCGCCATACTTGTGTTTCCCTGTTCCTCATAACACTGGCTAACTGCTCAAAAACTTTTAGTTTCTAGCTTATCATACGTGGATTTTCTTGCTGGCTCCCGGTCTATGATTTTTACGAGTTATCTCCTAAAGACCATTGATGGGTCTTGGTAATGAAAATGTAGATAAATATTGATTATATATTTATATAGTCAGAATACAGTTCTATGGGTCCTTGATAGCGAAACATTGATTGACGGCAAAACGTGTCTGTTGTCAACAAACAATATTTTCCCATAAACCGTTCCAACTTTTTTCTTTAAATTTCCTCCCCATTAGTAACAAAGGACGATAAAAAATGCTGCTGTCCTCAGTCCCGGCAAACTCTGCAATTTCGAAAATCGCTAAAAGTTAACGTTTCATAATTACAAAATTGAATATATACGTTTGTGAATTAAACAAAATATGTTCTAAAAAATCAGATCTTTCAAATGTGTGAATTTTTTGAAAAACGAGTACTCTTCTGTAATTTCTTCCTTAAATTAATCTAATTTATAAGAAAAAGCACAAAACCGCTTCAAATTGTTTCTTTAAATTTTATCCACGAAAAAACAACAAGGGACGCTTAAAAGAACGGCGCTTAAAAGAACGCGAACATGTTCGTTGATCAGTGAGAATTTTCGAAAATTGCCTATTGGAAGTAAAGGGGGAGAGAATTGGATTCCTAAGCGTCGGCGTGCGTCAGTACGCCAGAGCGACTGCCAGGTGTCGCGCTCAAGTGCACGGCGAGTTAACTCGATGGATTCAGGTCTCGTAGCGGGAAACAATTGCTGGTTGAAAGCACTTTTGCACATTCATGTAGTTGTATAATATTACGACGTCGCACAGTGGTGCATTTTGTCGATTTCCTGGCCAAAACCTCTGAGAGCTATAGTATGTTCTCTACGACGACCAAATTTATTTTGGATTATCTTTATAATGTAAGGGAGCTGGTAACATAATACCAGAATAATGCACTGCTTAAATCTGTGAAATATAAATATATATTTTTCTACATAAACTTAGTTAAATTTTATCAATTCACAAAATTGATTTTAGAAAACCGTAGGGATTACTTACATATTAATTGATATCAAATTTGCATAAAGAAGCATGGTATTAATGCCATATCCTGCCCTCTGCAAGAGAAAATTCATATACAGTGCCCGAAGAACCGGAAAGGAAAATCACATTTTTCACTAGGGTACATTTCTCCCTACGGTGATACTGGGCCCAGGCAAATGAGACAAAGCATATTTGTTGAAGAATTTTAATTTTCTTTTTGGAAGATACCTCAAGCTGGAAATGAAAGGAACAGAAGATCTCAACAGGCGATTAAACATCTCCTGGATTGGGTGCAGTCTTGAACATGTTCGCGAGAATCCTTCTCCATACCGTTTTATATCTTTGCGAATAGATTCTATGCATGTATTACCTTGAATATTTGGAAACATATTTCTTGGCAGTATCCAGTGCGTACTACCAAAAAAGAAAAAAAGAAAAGAAAAGAAATGCTAATGGCGTATCCACTGGATATTGCCAATAATTTGTTTCTAAATCTCTTAATTATACCATCATCTATCCCGGTTCTTTCTGAGGAATATGTAGATTTCTCAAAACAGCGTCATGCTGAATTACTGTCGTTGCTATTAACATAATCTTGTTTGGAAAGCTTTACATTCAGACCATTTTTCTTTGAATTGCATTTAAATAAGTTTCTTGACCATATTCAAACTATAGTTGCAGTATTATTTCATAAAAAATAATATAATACTAACTTTATAACAATAACAATCTAATATAAATAATTGTTGGTATGTAATTTAGGAGTTAAGTAAACAAATATTACTTTACGATCAATTGTATTTTTGATTTATTTTTTTAAACTGTTATGAGTTTCATTGATATCACGTACGTATATGACCTTCCATCTAGCGCACACCCTTCCTTAAGACGAGTTTTGATGACACATATTATGTAATTATTACTTTATGTATAATTTTTAATGAAATAAAATGTGCGTAATCCAGTCCAGAAGATGTAATGTGTACATAAATATTATGTTCATTTAATATTAGTGAATAGTCATAATCATATACAAAAATTAAAAATATTCATTTTTTGTTTATAATATTGAGTAATATTGAGTTGTTATTTCAGTAAAAGGAATCAAAATTTTCCGCTAGAAACAGCATTGAAATAGCAGTTCCCATTCACAGGACGCATCTCGACGAGTCATATTCGGCGGTCACGCGTGCTCGACGAAAAGTTAATTCTTTGTATTTACTAATGGGGCAAGTTGGGGCATGTTTTTATAACTGGATTTGAAAAATGATAGATTCAGCTAGTAAATGAATTTAGAAACATCGCGGAATTCCGCGAAATTGGTAACTTTCAGCCTACGTGAACGTATGAGTAATTAAAATTATTGTATGAATTTCATGCATTTTAATATTTCATCCCACGTCGGTATTATATATCAATGCATTATAAAACAAACATGAAAATACTCCACAAACCTTCAGGAAGAGAATCCATACTGCCAGTTTTCTCTGCACAATTTTGTATGGCCACCACTTACAAATAAAGACGGTATCTCTATGTTACTCTCGCACGGCAGGTCTACTGAACGCCGCGAAGGGTAAGTTCGGGGGACTACTGATGCCAGGGGAATTGACCCGGAGACACGAAGTGGGCAGAAACAGATGCCCCCAAGTATACAGTGTGTCGTAGTATTTGCAAAAGTTCAGTAAACGCGATTTCATTTTTGAGGTTTTGGCCAGGATTTTTGGAAAATGCACCACCGTGCGTCGTTACAAATAACGCGAGCAAGTATGTGCTTTGTTTGCATATATCTAATCTCACATAATAGCAATATTTTAATGATGAACTCAAGTACTCACATTCACATTCAACTCAAGTACGCAAATTCAAGACCAATTCTTCCATACAAATACCCTCGAAGATCAATACTTAATACCGTAATGTTTGCATTTCGCAATGACTCTGTAAATCCAGTATATCAGGGAATATATATCACGTACATTCAATTCAAAAACATCAAAAGGGACAGTGGGCGAATGGAGGCGGCCGAAGTGGGACGGAGTGCGTGAAGAGGAAAGGGGAGACGGGGAGGAGAACCAGGGGGTAGTTGGGGCGGTGCGTCAGCGCGCCACTCACTGACAGCCGGCTTCCGAATAATTAAGATGATTGGTACCAAGTGGAACTGCAATTTGCTAAATAGCCTCGCAGTTTGAGTGAATGGCGGACGCGAGTACATGTGCAACATGGCATTTCCTAAAAAAGTCGATTTTTTAAAGTTCCATTAACTGAGATATAGTGTTACTATATATATATATATTGTGACGTCATGGGATTAGTCAACCCCATAACGCCACCATCAGCTACGAAAAGAAGCCCAGAAGCCCACGAACAGAGAGGAGTAGGGTACGCGACGGAGCGATGGCTTGTAAACGCGCCATCTACCCATAGCTTTTCGAACTCTGACGCCCGAACTAGCGAATAATGTTTTTCTGGGAGGTCACAAAAAGAGGAGAATATTCACCCCTCCAAAAATTTCCTCAGGCACGAGTACCATAAGCATCGCGGCACGCCTCGGAGGAGCTCTCTTTGATTGCAGCAGTGACGGTGACTAGCCTGAGCTCTGAAGGCGATAGCATAGGAGTTTATTTTAACTTGGTAATTAAAAGTTAGCTTGAGAAGCGTATCTTCGAAAGTGATGTAATTAAGAAGTGGAGTGCTCGAACATTCTTCGCATTAACATTCACAATATTTGAGAGAGCAAGTGAAGTGACTCTTTGACTTCGAAATAATTTCAAATTTGTAAAATTCGTGCAGGACATTAACTAAATCCAGCATCTCATATCGCACGCTGAGACCACACACGCACAAAGTGTGGTAGGTAGGTCGAGCATTTAAAACATAACTTCAGCAACATTAGTTATTCGAGGCTGGAAGCGCGAACAAACTAGTACGAGGTGCGGCAGAAGAGGAAGGACGACCCCAGGAAGACAGAAGTGTGAGAGGGTGAGAAAGATTTGGACTGGAACGAGAATCGTACGAGTCCGGAGAACGGGAGAAGGGTGTGGAAATTGGAGGCGTGGCGGAGTCCAGAGCTCGAGGGGAGGAAACTGGTAACGTCGTGGGACAGCGAGCGAAGACGGGTTGCAACTGCGAGCGGCAGCAAATCCCCAAGGTTATCTACAGGTGAGCGATGCTGCGGAGCTGTTGAGGTAAGAGAACTGTTGTATTTGCAGGATTCAGGGTGAATTACACATTTAATGTTTCCAAGTGATTTACAGTCACATAACAAATACACTGAAACTAAGTAACAAAAAACTGTACAAATTTCATAACGGCGTTCTTGCCTTATAGTGCCTTATCACCGGCAGCGGCGATAAGAGTCTCCGTGCGGTAGCTGGCGGCCCGCGACTCGGCGTGCAGCGAGCGGCGGCGGTGGTAGCTAGGCGAGGTTATCACTGAACGAGAGCGCTCCGCTCCCGGCCTGTGACTTTATACCCCACGGCCCGGGCTCTGCCCCTCCACTAGCGGAGCGTAACTCCGACTCGTCTCCTAATTGGGGAAATACCACAAGAACTGGCAACTTTTAAGCGGCGATCAGTTGGGGAAAGAGAATAGCAGTAAATACACGACAATTCGTGTTAAAAGTGGGTGAAAAGTCCAGAGTCGGTGGGAGTATTCCGAACGATATGAGTGGCAGTTTCAAGTTCATTTACTACGCGTGTTATTGAATTCATTCAAAGAGGCCATACCTTGTACAATTTTACTTAAATAATTCATGATTTTCACATGTTGTACAGTTGATGCTATCTGAAAATGTGATAGTTTATTGTATTGTGTTGTGTTAAAAGGAATTGTTTTCTGTGATATGTAAAGGGGTCAGGTTTAAGTAACGTGTATGTTACGTTTTATTGTTTTTTCTCTTTATAGTTCACAGTGTTATAGTGAGTGCGAAGCCCAAGGCTAGCACCTGTGAACGGGATACCTTAAAACAAGTGTAAAATTCATTTTAAAAGCCGTGCACGGAAAAACTAGAGAGTAGAAAGAGTAAAATAATGTGGTAGATGAAAATTCAGAAAGAGGAATGAGCAAATTGTGAATTGTAACTGGTGAAAGTGTGTTCAGGCAGTCGAGGTGACGCCAGTTTTTTTGTTTTGCCTTGTTTTTTTCTTCAGTGACCAACTATTTAAAGTGCATAATCCTATTATATAATTGTGCCACTGTAATTTTTCATTGAATATATGTTCATTTTATTCGTATTTTATCTGATTCATTGTGTCAAGGGTTCAGACCTTGCTCATACTCAAAAGATCCTGCAGTGACCCTTATTTTCGGTCCGATACAACAATGATTTTAAGATAAGATGGGGAACAGGTAATTTCTTTCGTGAATAGGCTCTGGATATTCGTGCATAAACATTGGAAATACAAATTATAATACAAATAACGTAAAATACTTTATTTCGAAATCTCCACAACATGCGTCTCTTTTCATTTTTCCAACCTTAAATGCTAATGAATCACTGCTACCATTATTACCATTTCCTAAAAACGACTCCTCAACACAAAAACCTGACTCTTGGATCGGCGATACTGCTAGTCCCGGGCACGTCGGTGGGGGGGGGGGGACTCTCCGGCGGGGTTCAGCGTCGCTCGGCTGTTCTCGGTGCTTGATTTGTTCTGCTCAGGTCACCACATGCCTTCGGCCGTTATCCACTCGTCACTCGTTCCATTCAGGCATAATTGATGTTCTGCTCTCATCCGCACCATCCGCACCGTCGACTTCGTGGACGCGCTTCTCACAATAATACTGTCTACATTCCTCGCCGGATGTTTCGCTGCAGTTGCAGCACCACGTGGTGTAACTCATCTCCCGACTGATCTCTGGCCTTCTCCCAGTCTTCAGCGTTACAATTCCTAATTAGATTTTGTAGATTGTTCACCATGCTCACCTCCGCATCGATTCTCACTTTACCCACTTTCCTTCGCACGCATCACATCTCCCCAGTTCCTTAATTCCTTCCCAAAACTACACAAAGACACGCACCCGTTACGTCTCCTCTCGAGTTCTTTCTCTCACTGCCCGTTTTCTCTCGTGCTGTTCGCACCTCTTCTCGCTCGCTGCGTTACCCTGGCTCGTTCAGAACGGGTCAGTCGGCAACGGCCATATAGTGCTGCCAGCTAAAAAGACCAACTAACAGGACAACTTTTGAAAAATCACTATCGGATGAGAACTTGTATTCATACTCAACTTTGGGTAGTTTCGTTTCGATTTGTATTGGTAAAAGCCGCTGCCAACCTTCACACAATCACTCTCTATATATTACGTTTACGTAGAAGTGACATTTTTCCAATTTAAGTTTTCTACAAAAAATTGACTACTTCCGTAGATTCCGCCAACATTAAAAGACATTCATGTGAAGTGTGCTGTGCCAATTTGCTATTTTTGCTAGCGATTTGCCTTTAGCGGTTTGCCGTTTTTTGTAAATCTGCAATTGACAGTTTCGGCCTATGCGTTTTTGATTTTTATTTAAGATTTTCCAATTGTTTTTCATCTGTAATCATTGTGAAGTTAGTTGTAATATTTCAGTAGTAAAAGTAACCAAGTTCCGATTTACCAATTTTATTATAGTCATTATTAATTTTCCTGAATACTATTCATTAATAATTAGAAAATAATGGATAACCGAACTAGAACTGCGCCTGTATTTCGTCGTTAAGGATATTGCTCTTTCAGTTTTCTTCAAAAGTGGATTGTGAATTTATTTTGTGGATTGTGGAAGGAGTCCATGTCACTTGTTTGATAATAGGGGTGGTGAAAAACTTACAGGTAAGATTAAAGTGTTTTTTTGTAAATCTGATATTTTAAAACTGACCAGTGTCATTTTTCTTAATTAAAATATTGATGAGTGTAGCTGTTGATTATTTTTAACTGTTAATTATCATTATTTGTGTATTGATAGTAATAAATCCGATTTTCTTTTTTCAAGTTATTGGGTGTGATATTTGTTGAAACCATTGTCAACAAAGACAAAATACAGGAAGTCTTGACCACACTCGAACAGAACTGTAAGAGACAATTTCCTCTGAATGGAGATGGCAGTGAAAAAACTTTTGTTCATAAGGGGAAAGTTTAATTTTTGAACAGATTTGAAGAGGGAGCCAGGATTAACTTGGTGCTATGAACAGTGAGATTATCGAAAGGCAAGTGCATTATTAATCTTCATTATGGTCAAAGTAATAAACTCATTCTTAAATCAATATTTATATTGTTTTTGCAAATTTCCAAAGATGAATCCAAGCTCAGTTAATTCCTGGCATCGAAAATGTGGGGCCTTGCCTAATCATAATTGACAATGCTTCATTTGAAGTAGGTGAAAGAAAACATTTCATCAAGATGAAAAAAACTGATTTGGTGGTAAGTAACCATTAAAGATTAAAGTTTTAATTTGAAATATAAATTATTTTAACAATGCATTGTTTATAAAGATGATTACAACAAGGCATGGTGCCACCAAATAATGCCACTGTTGTTCTCTTGAGGCAACTATGCACATTTAAGTAGTCAATTAAAAATGTTTGCTCTCATATATAATTTACATTTTCAAAATCTTTAATGAATAAAATATGTTTGAGATGGATTTGTTTCTTTTTTCTAGATATATTGTTGACAAATCTTTAGAAGATAAGGTGCATCAAGTATTTTGCCATCCTCCTTACCACTGTGTTTTCAGTGCCTTAGAACGGTCTGAGACAAAATGTTATAGTTTCAAGGTCAGGCAGTGGAATTGAAAGAATTAAGCAGGTTTGGGAGGAAGCATTATATTAGGTGTGCCTACCATTTCTAAGAGAATATTTAACTCTTGAATGCAGGTATCTTACATTTTTTGTATTTCGTTGCTTTTCTTTGTGTAGCCCTTATTGCTTATATATATTATTTTCAATATTTATCTCAGTAATTTTAGTTGTAATATGGAATCCAATATCATATATTTTGACACATATCCTTGTACGTGACTCCATAAAAGTGGAACAATTATGTGTAGCACACAGAATGAATAATAAAAGAATATTGGAGGAAAGAAATCCAAGATATTTCAGAAGTTGAAGAAATCGTAATAAATTTGGAGAACATTTCTGGAGAAGAGGATGTCAATGACAGTAAAGGATAATAGGGGTACGATATTCATTACAACAATGTTTCTCATATTTCAAAAAGTTTTACCATGACAGTAATTCATTTATTATAAAATTAATGGAATTAACTATTTATTTATATTATGCATTTACAGAAGAATTGTATTTGAACTGTCATGCTCCATCTATTTGGAAAAACGTTTAACGTGATGCATAGCCTGGTATGATTTCAGGTAAGGCATTAACCTTATGTTTAATGGCAAATGTATTGCATGAAGTAGGTGCACGATTGATGTAATAATAACTTTTCGTTTCCTAGCATTTGAAGTGTGTCTGAACTAGCATCTCTTAATCTTTTATTGGAGCGAATTATGTTGACACAATTTTACATGATAATGTTTTTCTTTAATCGTCAATAGAAATTATTGATTTTGTAATATCATAAACATTTATCTCCAGACATTTGTTTTAACCCTTCAGAAGAATAATTTCCCATACAGAGAGGATCATACCATATATTCAATTTACTTAACCATCACCATTATCATTATTATTCCAAATCATTCTTAGTTTTTACACAAGAACTTGTCTCGTATATTTAAACATATATGTAAATGGTCTTTTTAATTTTGTTTCAGTTTATTGTGGCCTGTTGTAACATTATTTGATGGACAGCGTTTATGACATTACTAAAACTGGCTTTGGGCAAGTGGCACCATGTTTCTCTCTTTAAATCCTACATGCATTTTGAATTTCTTTAACACATTACACTAATTTTAATTCTGAAAACAACCATTGTCTTACTTTCAATACCTTGAATTTTTCACTATTCCTATAAGCACAACAAGAGCATGTACTGCTATAATAAGTATATTAATATTGTACTTCTTGGCTGCCTATTGGGAATTATTTGGCATGCATTAGTTATGGAAACTGGTGTATGAAATAATATTCATTTGAATTATTTAACAAGTGAATGAGAGTGTTATTTGGTGTAATTACTGCATGTTTAGGTAGTAGTTTATAGTAATGTAGTTACAATAACATAGTAGAAAATTCAATATTATTTTGCAACTATATATTTACTGTGTCATTTATATTCATTGTGATATTCCTATTTCAATAAATAACTTGCAAAACCAAAAAGTTATATTTATTTCCATAAATATCCCAATCTTATGTATCAAACTCCATTGAAATATAGAAGAAATATGTATCAAGAGAAAGACTGTCTCTGGTAACAACAGACAAGTTACCGAAGACTTGGTTACATTAATTATGATTTTCTATTCTTTTAAAATATTTTCTTTTAAAAGGTAATGAATAATTAAACAGTTAAATAAAATGGATGCATTTGCATTCATTTCCACATCACTAGACTGTTAAAAACAGTTCATTAGGTCACTCAAAAATTACCATATATAAAAATTTAATTTAGTAAAATAATTGTGGAATTTATTTATGTTCAATATAAATCATTAAGAGTTGAGACCATTAAGAAATTGATAATTATTAAAGAAGGAAGGTTCACCTGAGAGGATATTTATTGTTAGAAATATGTATTTAAAAAGATATTTATTTACCATTTGAAATTGATAATAATTATTAACACAACTTTTAAGATTATATTTTTCATGTGCACTTGACACTTTTCAACGTCTGTTTTGCTCACACCTATTGATAATGGTAACTCTTAATTACTTGTTCACAGAGTTAATATTCGTTTATATATGAACATCTTTTTTAATTATAAAGAAAAACGAGACATGCATTATTGTACAGTCAACAGTCTCTCAACCGCGCGAAGAGTGTGGCCAAGACAAAAGCGAGAGAGTTGATCGGAGTAATAGTTTCATAAGTTGGCTATTCCGACAGGAAATTGTTTATGCTGCCGTTTTGCGAATCTAGTGCGGCCTAATACACAGCCTGGACTATAGCAACCGCGTAATTTAACTGGGTCGTCCGCTGCACCTCTGTTTAGAAACGCGATGCGTTTCAGTCTCTCTCTCTCTCTCTCTCTCTCTCTCTCTCTCTCTATATATATATATATATATATATATATATATATATATATATTGTAGCGGCACAGACCACCACGAGGTATTTCGGCAATAATCCCTTTCAGCCACAGGAAGTCAAACAAAGGGACGGAAATGCCCAACGGCTTGTCATACCCACGCCAAGGAAAAACCCCTGACGTCATGGGAAGGGCGCGTCTCATCTTGTGAAAGGGCGCGAAGGCCTACATCACAGGGCGGTTTATAGACTAGGCAGATGGCGCTACTTGACGGTTCTACGCCAAGATGAGACAAGTCACGTGACGCACAACCCGATGCGTGATTGGCGGAGAGCCACCGCGTCATCATGACGGGAGAGGGAATGGCGCGTGCCATAAATAGGGAGATACGAGCTTACTGAGCCTTCTTATTTGAAAATTCTTCGGTGAGCGATCTTCTGATCTTCCTAAGTTCGTCGGAACTTTATCGCTCCTGGATTCGGCTCCTCGTGAGTATCGCGCCGCTGTATGGCTGGCGGGTGCCGCGATCAGTGTTTCGCGCTGAGGCGTTAGCCGCCGAACGTGAACTGCTACAAGCGCGGACGTTACCGCGTGTACGCACGCAAGGGTGTCCGTCCCACATGTGCGGGCACCACCCGAAGGAACGGAAGACGGAAGGCGCCTTCCCTGAGGCATCGATTTCGCCACGCCGCACAGTGGTGCATTTTGGCGATTTCCTGGCCAAAACCTCTGAGAGCTATAGTACGTTTTCTACGACGACCAAATTTATTTTGAATCATCTTTATAATGTAAGGGAGCTGGTAACGTAATACCAGAATAATTCACTTCTTAAATCTGTGAAATATAAATATATATTTTTCTATATAAACTTGGTTAAATTTGATCAATTCACAAAAATTGATTTTAGAAAACCGTAGGAATTATTTACATATTAATTGATAACATTTGGCATAAAGAAGAATGGTATTAATGCCATCTCATGCCCTCTGCAAGAGAAAATTCGTATAGTGTCCGAAGAACCGGAAAGGAAGATCACATTTTTTACTAGGGTACATTTCTCCCTACGGTGGTAATGACACAAAGCATATTTGTTCAAGAATTTTAACTTTCTTTTGGGAACATTCCTCAAGCTGGAAATGAAAGGAACAGAAGATCTCAACAGGCGATTAAACATCTGCTGGATTGGGTGCAGTCTTGAACATGTTCGCGAGAATCCTCCTCCATACCGTCTTTTATCTTTGTGAATAGATTCTATACATGTATTACCATGAATATTTGTAAACATATTTCTTGGCAGTATCCAGTGCGTACTACAAAAGAAAAAAAAGCTAATGGCGTAATTTTTTTCTAAATCTCTTAATTATACCCTCATATATCCCGGTTATTTCTGAGGAGTATTTAGATTTCTCAAATAAGCGTCATGCTGAATTACAGTCGTTGCTATTACCATAATCTTGTTTGGAATGCTCTACTTTCAGACCATTTTTCTTTGAATTGCATTTGAATATGTTTCTTGACCATATTCAAACTGTAGTTGCAGTATTATTTCATAAAAAATAATATAATACTAATTTTATAACAATAACAATCTAATATGAATAATTGATGGTATGTAACTTAGGAGTTAAGTAAACAAATATTACTTTACGATCAATTATATTTTTGATTTATTTTTTAAAAGTGGTATGATGAGTTTCTTTTATATCACGTACGTATTTGACCTTTCATCGGGCGCACATCCTTCCTTAAGACGAGTTTTGATGACACATATTATGTAAATATTACTTAATGTACAATTGTAATGAAATAAAATGTGCGTAATCCAGGTCAAAAGATGTAATATGTACATAAATATTATGTTCATGTGATATTATTATTGATTGATTATTTGGTGTTTAAAGGGCGCTTCAACTGCCAAGGTCATTGGCGCCCATGTCAAAGTATTTAAAAGGGTAGATTAAGTAAGTTTGCAAAAACAACTTACCCGCTAATTAAAATCATGAACATTACTTAAAGAGGGCATGAATCCCGCAATAGTGTACGACTAAATAAGGCAGAAGGAAAATATAACAGACTCGTAAAACTTATCATAAAATGTAGAATTGGCTGTAAAGGGGCCACAAAACAAACTACATAAAATATTGTCCATGTCACTCCAATAAAATTACGTATTCCACTTTCTCTCAAAAAACAAAAGAGTTTTGAGAGTGCAGAATTGTCGTCCCCAAGCACCTCCCGTAGCGAGTTGCCCAGGCTATGCCGTCGTCGGCTGTCATTGAATTTTGTGCAATGCAGCAGGACGTGTTCCACAGAAAGAACCGTCCGGCATGTGTCACAGATGGGAGGACTTTCCCCTCGAAGGAGGAAACTATGGGAAAAGTGGCAGTGTCCAATACGAAGGCGAGTTAAAATTACTTCCTCGCGCCTACAGAAGCGGGATGAGGAGCGCCAAGGATTTACGGAATTCTTAATCGCGCTAAGTTTAAAAGTAGTATTGTGCCACTCTGCTTGCCACGCTCTAAGTACGGATCGTTTCAACGAAGCCTTAACATCCGACAATGGTACAGCAGGGATGTCAATGTGTATCCTACGGGTCGCTGATTTCGCCGCTCGGTCGGCCAGCTCGTTCCCTGTGATGTTCACATGGCCTGGAACCCAACTAAGCACCAGGTCATAGTGGCAAGGCCGAAGACGATGAATGAGGTTCTGAACTGATTGTATCAGGTAGTCTGACGACGGGCGTGAGACAGCTTGAAGGGAGCTGAGAGAGTCAGAACAGAGAACAACACGCCGCAGCCTCGCTGACTCGATGTGTTTCAGGGCTTCCAGAATTGCATACATCTCGGCTGTAAATATACTGCACTGGGAATGTAGTCGATATGATTTGGTGGTCTTGATACAATAAAAACTACATGCCACTGCATCGTTGCACGATGAACCATCCGTATATAAGAATAGATGGTCGGGATAGACCTCCCTCATAGCCTGAAACTGCATCTGGTAAACCAGAGGACTAGCGATATGTTTGGAAAGATTGGAGAGTCTGAGGTCAATATTGGGGAGCAGAAGCTTCCAAGAGGGGATCAGGTCGCTTGGGGGCTTTACAGGAGTGGGAAGTTCGACATTAAGTCTCCGCAAAAGATTTCTTAATCGTATACCTGGGGGCTGGGGTAGTGATGTTCGAAGTATGTACGATGATTCATATTTTGGGTGGATAATAATTCGGCGGCACGGATGGCTATGGAGACCCGACACTTTAGCTCCATAGGACGATAATAGAATAGCTCGCCTTCTTTCCAGGGATGGCTCCCCAGCGTCAGCTAGAATGCACTCAATTCGGCTGGTGCGGTATGCACCTGTTGCAAGGCGGATACCAGCGTGGTGAATGGTGTTAATGGGCCGAAGAGTGGAAGGGGCTGCCGAACCATACACTTCACTACCGTAATCCAAAACTGAGCGGATGAGTGATTTATATAACCGCAATAGGGTAGTGCGGTCGGCTCCCCAAGACGTACCACTCAGCAGTCGAAGAAGATTGAGGGGGAGACGCATCTCGATTTTAGTGTGCGGATGTGAGCACGCCACGTTAGGGACTTGTCAAACGTAAGTCCCAAGAACCTGGCAGTGTCAGCGAATGAAAGCGGATTCCCTCCCAGGTAGAGAACTGGATCGCTGTGCAAGTGATATATTCGGCAGAAGTGTACACCAATAGATTTACTAGGCGAGAATTTAAAACCTGTTGACAAGCTCCATTCATGGAGCTTGTTGAGCACCAGTTGGAGTTGCCTCTGGATCACACTGATGCTACTGGACGAGCAATAGATGGCAAAATCGTCCACAAACAGCGATGCTTTTACTGGTTCTCGCACGACCGACGCTATACTGTTTATGGCAATGGCAAACAGAGTGACACTTAACACCGACCCTTGGGGAATGCTGTTTTCGAGAGGGTGACTGCTAGACAGTTTGTCACCAATGCGAACTCGGAATGATCTGTTCGATAAAAATTTTTGGAGGAATAAGGGGAGCTTCCCCCTTAATCCCCACGAGTGCAGGGTTCGCAAAATGCCATACCTCCAGGTGGTGTCGTAGGCCTTCTCTATGTCAAATAGTACGGCCACAAGGTGTTGTCTCAGGAAGAAAGAGGTTGATATTTCGGTTGCCAAAGTGACAAGATGGTCCAAGGTTGACCGGTGTTTCCTGAAGCCGCACTGGATTGGTGTGAGCAGGTTTCTGCGCTCCAGGGTCCAGACCAAGGGCTGGCTTACCATCCGTTCCAATACTTTGCACAGGCAGCTGGTGAGAGCGAGAGGTCGGTAGCTCGATGGCAACGACCGATCTTTCCCGTCCTTCAAAGCTGGAATGACTATGGCTTCTCGCCATTGAACAGGAATGGTGTACTCTTCCCAGATACGATTAAACAAAAGGAGAAGGAATTGCATTGCCTCATCAGGAAGATGTTGTAGCATTAGATTATGTACCCCATCAGGACCTGGGGCAGTTCTTTTCGCCAATGCAAGAGCGCAGCGCAATTCCGACATGGAAAAAGGGATGTTGTAATCGGCAGTCTCTCTGGAGGAGAATTCCAGCGGACGGCAGTCCATCCTCTCTTTGATCAAGAGAAAATCAGGAGCGTAGTTCGCCGAGCTTGACATCTGTTCATAGTACGTGGCAAGTTCCTCTACAATCTCATCTGGAGAAGTGATCATTTCACCATTTTTGAGAAGACATGGCACCGTGTTTGGAGAAGAGTGTTCTTTTATCTGGCGGATTCTTCCCCATACCAGGCGTGGTGGCGTGTGGCAGTTCATAGAGGAGACGTATGCTCTCCACGATTCCTTTTTGCTCTCTACAATTATTCTCCTTGCCCTCGCCCTACATCTTTTGTATTCAATAAGGTTGTCCACAGTTGGATAATGTCTAAGACGTGCAAGTGCCTTTTTTCGAGCGCTGACCACTCTAGAGCAGTCCTTATTCCACCAAGGCACAGGGATGTGTCGTAGGCAGCACGCAGACTTCGGGATTGCAATGGTGGCTGCGCGAAGAACGGCGTCAGTGAATTGGGCGGCTAAGGCATCGACGTTACTTGAACGGTTCTCTGGAATGTTTATTTCCTCGCTGAATGTATTCCAGTCAGCTCGATGGATTACCCAGCGAGGTGAACGGGTAGCGTCTAAACTAGGAATATTGAAGCGTACCATGGTAGGAAAGTGGTCACTCCCATGTAAGTCATCAAGAACAGTCCACTCTAAGATGGTAGATAGAGATGGACTGCAGAGTGCCAGATCTATTGACGAGAAAGTGTTTGACGCTGTGGAAAATGAGTATTTTCCCCAGAGTTCAGAAGAATTAGGTTCTGCTGGTCAATAATATTTTCGACAATAGTACCTCTGGGACATGACCTCGTGCTACCCCAGGCGGGATTGTGGGCATTAAAGTCACCCACAATACGAAAAGGGGCGGGCAGCTGAGAAACAACTTCTTCGAGTTCCTCTTGTGACACGGCTTGGCCAGGAGGAATGTATATATTGCACACCGTCAATGAAAAGGACGGCAGATATATACGGACGCATACGGTTTGAAGGTCGGTTCGAACGATATGTTCCTGAGAAAACAGATGGTCTCGGATAAGAACCGCGACACCTCCATGAGCACGAAGTCCGGCATCTTGGTCAAACCGATAGGTTTGAAATCCGCGCAGGCAGAGGGGGTGGTTAGGAAGAAGATGAGTTTCCTGGAGACAGACTATAAATGGTCTGTGGCGGGAGAGTATGAGCTTCAATTCTTCTAAATGTATGCGAAAACCGTTCAAGTTCCATGAGAGAGCCATTCAAGGAAATTATTATTTCTTTGGTGCCTTCTTTTTCTTTCTCACCTTCGTAATAAAGGAGCTCTTGAGGTGCTCCTCATCAACAGCAGAGTCGTCCTGACTGCTGCTGGATAAGGTCGCCTGTGTCAGGGGGGTGCCCCGGTGTTTTGACACAGGTGATCGAGATCTAGAAGGGTTGGAAGATCTTTCAGTGTGAGTCTCGGCAGTGGGAGGAGGACGAGACTTCGGCGACGAATTTTGAGTTGGTGTCGATTTCTGATTGGAATCTGTTTCTATAGGGGGCTCAGTAGAACTTTTCGGTGGCTGGAGTTTTTTGCTGTTTATTTTGTATTTGGTTGGTATAATAACTTTTCCCCCTTGGATACAGGCCGTATCTTCAGGGAAGTCTATAGGAGCAACCTGGCAGGAGAAATGCGCTGCTGCGACTGGAGTGCATTGGGTTTGGCAGCTCACGGTTGCCACCGGGGGCCTAGCTTTTAAAGTGCTGGAAAAGGATCGTGACATGTCTACTGGATTCCTTGCTTGGAATCAACGCTTCGCCTCAGGGAAAGAAACTTTTTCTGTAACTCGTATCTTCTGGATTTCCCTTTCACGGAGATAAATTGGACACTGGTTGAAATTGACTGCATGGTTGCCTTCACAGTTAAGACAGTGCGGTGGTCTGTCGCAGGGTTGTGGGTCGTGCGCTGGTGTTCCGCACTTCCCGCATACTGCGCTAACCGACATGCAGCGTTGCTGAGTATGACCAAACCTTTGGCAGTTAAAACAGCGCAAAGGGTTCGGAACATATTGTCGCACACGGAGGTTGTAAAAACCAGTACTTATTTTTTCTGGAAGGGACGGACGGTCAAATGTAAGGATCAGGGTCGAAGTGGGGATTAATTTCCCCTGCTCCTTCCGTCTAATCCTATACACTTCAGTGACTCCAAAACTCTCAAAGAAGTTCGACAGATCTTCATCACTTTCAGAAGAAAAGTCCTCGTGGTTTACCACGCCTTTGCACAAGTTCAAAGTCGGGTGATTCGTGACTACCACCTGGATGCCGGCAATCTGCTTGGTTTTTTGAATTTTACCAATTTGTTCGTCGGTGCGTGCTTCAAAGAGAATGGTACCATTTATTTGTCGCACGACCGCTTGGAGCTTACCAAACTCGTCTTCAATGGCTCGCGCCAGACGGACAGCACTTATGCTTTTAAAAGTTTTCCCTTCCTCGGCACATGCCATGAGGAGGAAACGGGACTTCTTCGGTCGATCATCATCTTTTGCGAAAAAACTATTCAAATCGATAGTTCTATCAAAACATCTCCTCTTCCTTGCGGAGGAGGGCGGGGGGTTTATTTTCTGCTCCATAGAGTAGAAGACGATTCATCTCCGTGCTCCCCACCCATCATGGAGTCCAACAAGGGGACACCCCACTGGGGTGCCAGGGTTGGCACAGAGATATAGTAGGGAGATGTCACAGCGCTGCCCCGCCGTGGATCCCCCCGCTCACCCTGGAGTTCAGTACAAGACCTAGTCCAAGCCGGTTGATCGGGAGTGGGTTAGCTCCCGACCGCCCGTCTAGAAGAGTCCGTAGCCAAAGCAAGTGTATCGAGACCTACAAGGAATGTTCCCCAAAATACGTAAGAACACGTATCCCTGGGTGCCAAGAAAAAAAGGAGCACGAGGAGAGTAATTGGGAAACAGACAGGCCCTCAACCGCCAGGACATACATTCCCTCCGACACGGGTCGCCATGCACGGCAAACACATGGGTGGGCGTTCAGGATACAGAGGGGGCCAGTGAAATAGAAGAGGGAGAAGAAAAGAGACAGGATAGTATAGAAGAATGAGAATGTACAATGGGGAGAAGAAAAGCGACCTGTGAAGGAAAGGAATACTTGAGAGCCCTCTCTGTATCCCGTCAGGACGTGGACCAACCCACCTCGACGGGTGTGATTTCCAGTTTGCAAGATTTTCGAGTTCATAAAACAGGACTTCAGGGTAACTTGGGTCACAATATATATGTACATGTATGAATGTATGCACATACATACTGTAGCGGCACAGACCACCACGAGGTATTTCGGCAATAATCCCTTTCAGCCACAGAAAGTCGAACAAAGGGACGGAAATGCCCAACGGCTTGTCAAACCCACGCCAAGGAAAAACCCCTGACGTCATGGGAAGGGCGCGTCTCGTCTTGTGAAAGGGCGCGAAGGCCTACGTCACAGGGCGGTTAATAGATTAGGCAGATGGCGCTACTTGACAGTTCTACGCCAAGATGAGACAAGTCACGTGACGCACAACCCGATGCGTGATTAGCGGAGAGCCACTGTGTCATCATGACGGGAGAGGGTATGGCGCGTGCCATAAATAGGGAGATAGGAGCTTTCTGAGCCTTATTTGAGAATTCTTCGGTGAGCGATCTTCTGCTCTTTCTAAGTGCGTCGGAACTTTATCGCTCCTGGATTCGGCTCTTCTGAGTATTGCGCCGCCGTATGGCTGCCGAGTGTCGCGATCAGTGTCTCGCGCTGAGGCGTTAGCCGCCGAACGTGAACTGGTACAAGCGTGGACGTTACCGCGTGTACGCACGCAAGCGTGTCCGTCCCACATGTGCGGGCACCACCCGAAGGAACGGAAGGCGCCTTCCCTGAGGCATCGATCTCGCCACGCCGCCACTTCAGCGAGTTGCGAGGGAGACCCGGCGTCGACTGGAGCTGACTGAGCCTCGCTGCCACCGGAAATCAACACCTACCAGCGCCGAGCACGGAGCATTCGGGTGAGATCGCCAAATGGGGCAACCGCCCACGAACATTTAAATCGAAAGGTGGAGAGAAAGACGGTTAAGAGAGAGAGAGGAATAGATAGTCAGAGCGCAGTAGGCGACAATTGTAATTTAGTACTGTTATGATGTATGGGGCATAATTATCTTGGGTGGGTATTAGTATCAGTAAAGCAATATTTTTTATATAATCAGCTCGTTCAATGATAGAAAACCAGAATCCAGTCATGCATGTCTCCCGAATCCTCTGCCAGATTCTGTAAGTGGCTACGCAGGTGAGTTCTCACTACCACTGGCAGCCGGGCAAGTAGCCAGCCCACGTTGGACGGGGCAGAAGCTCACAATATATGAAAACATACCCAAATATAATAACTATATTATATTCATAGCCTTACTAATATAATATTTCATTTATTTTCGCTAAAAAAATTAAAAGCCGTGAGTGTCAAATTAGGGAGAAGTATAATCTGCGCACGTTTTCTCGAGCTGCATTCGCCACCCTTTCAAAATACGCAGTCGAATGACATAAAATACCTACCAATAAAGGGTAGATAGCAACATTTGTAAATGACACACTTTCGCTCCAAAGTAATAGGGAACTTATTTTCATCGGCAAAGTATTAGAAATTTGATTTTATAGTATTTATAGCAAAGTAGCAACTCACACCCGCCGGCTCCTCTCACTCCACAACTAGGAAAAGGCGAGCTAACGAAATGTCCACATAATGAAGCTGCATTTATGTCCAAAAGCAAGACAAGGAGCCACCTAAGCACTTACACAATAAATCAGGGAACTGGACGAAAACCGTGGTCGAGATGGAGATATTTAATCTGGTTGTACCCATGCGAATATACCGTACTTTGTGAAGCATTGTAGGGAAATGATTCGGAAGAAGTGTAGGGAAAAAAACATACTGAAATCTAAATGAGAACGGCCAGCCTTTAAGCGTGCGTTTCAGAATTATAAACCCAGTACTGTGGGTGAATAAACATAGAATGTCCCTATATTGCTAAGCGCTGATACTGATTTACACAGATTATCCCGCTCAAAAAATGTCCGCCAATGTAATGTAACAATTCCATCCCTTTCACCAATCAGAGATATTTTTCAGTGCACTTCTATTGCTTCCGCTTTATCACCTTAACATTCCTCGCAGCCTCGTCGCCACGAAGCTTCCTCGCTCGACCGGCTGGGATGGCTCAGTGCCTGTGCACCATCGCTGACCGCGAAGGCCTAGAATTCGTGCCCCGGCGGTGAGGGATTTTCGACATTAGCTACACAGGTAGAACGAATGCAGCCGCGTCTGGGCCAGCTGCTCTCATCGATAGTTTCCCTTGTTTTTCCTATTCATAGCAGGCGAATGTGGGAACAGCACCTTAAGAAAGAGGTAACGGACCTAGCCTGATCTTTGCTTCGTCATCCTTGTTCCTCTCTTTCCCATTAAACACACACACTTACCTGTACTGCCCTACTACACTTGACGGGAGGCCAGTCAGAAGCTTAGAGGTAATCCCGGTTGGGGCAAGTGAGGGGGTGAGAGAGCTGGTCAGGGAAGTGTAGGTCAGTGCAAAATCGCACATTCCAAGGCCGATAAACACCCACACCTCTCAGGATATAAATAGAAACTTTCAGGGCTAATAACCACCGCAGTTATGGCGCCAGAACACAATGGAAAAAACAACAGGAAATAATCACCGACGTAAGTGATGCAGTGCATCACCTGATATCACGACGATGCTTCTGACTGGGAGATCCTAGGGGGGGGTCCAGAGAGTGGCAGGATTTTCGACACATAAATATCTAGGTCGAGTTCAGCCGTTGTCTGGAGGAGAATTCTAGTGGTCAGCTGCTCCGATCGATAGTTTTCCCGTGGTTTATGCAATCAACACAAGGCGAACGCCGAAGCCTAACCGAAGTACTAACCAAGGGCCCAGAAGCGCGCGCGACCTTTTCTTGTCTTAGCCTTACCCCCCCCACACACACACACACACAGCATTACACTACCACACATGTCAAGAGACCAGTGGAGTGCTTAGAGCGTAACTTACTTGGCTATCCGGGAGACGCCGCGTCCAGGGCACCTGTGCCAAATCTCCCGAATAGCCAAGTAAGTTCCAATTCCGGCCGCGGAAGCCTACGCTCTCACCTGCTTAGAGCGTGTTCGCTTGGAGCGGTGTCCCGCTAGTGGGAGATACTTGGTTGGGGAAATGTCACACCTGCTCTCATCAATAGTTTACCCTTGTTTCTCCTATTCATACCAGACGAATGCGGAAACCAACGTGTTGGTCGGTGCCGAATCTCCCCAAATACTGGGGGAAAATCACGACAATCTTTGAACGCGGCGGGCAGATCCATCGATTCCTGTACGTGAGCGCGATCGCCTCTACGAAACGATTCGTGGAGGGTATAATCAACCATTCTCAAGTGAGGTCGACGTTTTGTACAAATTTAAGAATGCGAAATAATCGAAAAGTGAATGATTAAAAAGACACGTGATTTGTGACAGAATGGAATAATGTATTAATTTCTGAATGAACTTTAATGGAAATAAGCATTAAAGCCGAATAAGCGGGTGGAAAGTGTCCCCAAGCCAAATCGATAATCGCGATGCTCATATGAAAGAGAATAAAAAATGCCATAGATTCATAAAAAATCTACTTCCTTGGGCAATCTATTGCAGAGATACAACAAGAAGCGTGTTTTTCCTGTATTATTTTTCTCAGCTTTTATTGCATGTATCAGTCTGAAAACAATTGCACAGACGGGGCAAAATGGATAAATAAGAAGATATTTTTGTCAATTTCGACGCCAAATTCAAATTGAAAAAAAAAATAAATTGAATGTTCGACGTGATAACGTCGGAGTACTATCTCAGTTTTCCCCTAGAATGTGTCTAACAACATTATATAACATATTTTTTACGGATATTTGAACAATGTGGACGATAGTGAAAACCAATTTGATCAGTTTAAAAAGTTGAAATTCGCGCCAAAATGTGATAACGTTTTTACCAATATTTAAACACAGATTCAATCATGACATATAAACTCGAAATCTTATAGGTATTACATCTTTTATGTACCAAACTCAACCGGAAAATTCATGATGGAAAGGGATGGGTGGGCTCTCGCGCTTCGAAGGAGGTTGTAATATCAACGACATGCATTTTCCAAAGGGCAAGGACACATCAACGACTCCAATCGAAGCGACACAGAAAACCACCTTTCTTTGTAGAAGCCATCGCATGGAAAGGAAGGTAAGATTAGTTTGCGTGGGCAGTGGCGCAGCGCTGCGCTATGATCAAAGAGAATCGATGAGGAAGCTGAGATGCAGCTCCTTAGCTGAGGAGAAACCTACTGTGTGACGCGGCGCGGGCGGCGGGCGGCGGGCGCCGGCGCAGGTTGCGGGGGCGGGCAGGCGCGGCGGTGAGCGCTGCGCTGCGAGGTCTGGGGGCGGCGAGGCTGGAGGCATTGTGGGAGAGCCGCGCAGGAGGGGGGAGGCGCCGAGAGCGCCAGCGACGCAGCGAGGACGAGCGCGGAAGAGGAAGGCGAAGGGGAAGGGAGGGAGCCAAGGTATTTGCCATTTGAGATGTGGCGGGACTGGATCGATTCCAGTAGTGCACAGAATGTTAGGCAGTCACAAAGCAATCCAATCCTCAGTCGCGTAGAAGGGGCCGCTGGCAGAGGCATGCCCGCCTCCGCTTCACCTTCTAGTACAGTCACGCTGTGTTCGTAGCATACGAGTATATTCCTGTAAAATTAGAATGACGCCTTCCCAAGATACAGACTAACATCTCTTCTAAGACTGAATGTATCACTAGACCATAAACAATGAACCAAAGATGTTGATGATACGTTTATGAAATATTAAATTTCATTGTCATAACTTGTGAGCGGATTTTAATGACATACCATCACCAAAAATGATCAATCATTTGCTCTTAAAATGTTTTTAAAATGTTCTGAAGGTGAAGAAAAATTACGTTAAAAAATTAATCAAAATCAAGTCAGATGAACAAATCAAGCTGTTGGATATGTTACTGATGTAGTCCAGGCTTCTTCCTTACGTTCAAGTGAATTCAGCTTGCAAACTTTTGTTTTGGACTGGACCAGGAAATCTGTCTTTAGTTGTGAAACTCGCTGAACCGACTATGGTGCTGATAGGTGTCACAGAAATCTCAGATTACAATCTCACAACGGTTGACATTAAAATATCTGAGTGAAGAAATCGAACGGATTACTCAGAAATTCTGTGGAGAACAATTGTAGCATGTCGTAAATATTATCTGAGGGAAGTACCATTAAAATGATTATAAAATCGATGAAATCCGTGAAAAAATGCTTTAAAAATTACGAAAAAGGTAAAAAATGACTAATTTTTAGTCAAATCGAAGAAAAATGCAAAAAAATATCCTATAAAAATGGGTCAATACTAAAAGGCATTGTTCTAAAGAGAAAAGAAAAATAATGACATTTCATTAAAATCCTACATTTTCCTTGTCATAATATTTTCATCGAGAAGACTACGAGAAAACCTGATAATAAAATAGGCTACCCTCACACTTGCATCAATGAAAAAATAGGAAAGTATTTTTATGAATACATCTCACGACTATGAAAATTGGCGTCGTTTACGGCGTTGTTGATGATTTGGTCCTTCTTTCATACAATATAAATATAAAAACTAAAATAAAATTTCAACTTATGGTTAATGGATATCAAAGAGCGCTTATCGATAATTTTATAAAAAATGATTGGCATCAAAGAGTCAATCTCAATGATAGCAGAAACTTCGACTTAAACTCATTTTCACGTCGTGAAGACACAACGGGCTCTTATGGACAATGTTATTCTTATGGAAGAAACTCATGCACTGTTGCCAAATCGATCGTTGCAGAAGTAAGTAGAAAAACCATAATCCTGTAGAGAAAATGACGAGGAACACGATGTTAATTATGAAAATTGTGTCATTCATTTTTTTAAATAAAATAATGAAAACGAAAAATTTCTGCAGAACATACTTTTTAAACACCTTTTTATTCAGATCGTCAGAACATATCCACAAATTCCTGGAATTATTTTGGAAAAAATCGATACAATATTTCATTTACTTCAGCTGGGGGGGAATGCTTTCGTTTTATCAATATGTCAAAATGTCTCTCTTTAAAAAAATGAATTGTCAACGAAAATGTGTGGATTCTTAAGTTGTGTATTAAAACACAACGTCGCAGGGATGTTTTCGTTTTTGAAGTCCAATTAAAACTTCCAGCCACAAATGTTATTAATTATTTTCTATCATCACTCGCAGGTCTTATGTCGCATTACTTCTGTGTATTTGGTGTTTGTTTTGAAGTCGAGCCGCGCACGACGTGAGTCGACAACGTGAGGTTCGGCGGGAGGCGTGACGAAAAGACGAGGGACAGGCGCAGGCTGCGTAACCCGTAGGGCTGAAAGGAAGTGTTTGTTTATATGATGTCATCAGTGAAAGGCGCCATCCAAATCAATACTCGAATGATCACAAGAAGCCCTTTCAAGAATTCCATCTTGCCGGGTACTCTGGCCAGTCGATTCTTGCTGGTGGATGTGAGTGAAGATGATAAATGTGCAGTGGTAAAGAAACATCGGTAGTACGTAATTTAGTGAATCGTGTAGTGGGTCAATTTTAAGAGATCTAAACGGATTGCAGAGAAAAGGATAAAAAATAAAAGTTGTAAAATCATTTTGAGAATATTCGAGAAATTAAAAGGAAAACACTAAAAAACGGAGTAAATCGTTTGAATGAATTTTGCGGAGCAACAGGTTTCAGGAGACAATCCTACTTTAGAATGAAAACGGAAAATGAGAATGAGGAAATACCGACACCGAGAAAAATGAAGTTAACTGTACTGAAGTATAAAATCAGTAGGGAAATGAAGTACAACGATTTTGTACATATGGTACGTCTCAAATTTCATGCGTTTCTATTTTAAAACGTTCCTGCAACAATCGTGTATACCAGGCACGTCAAACCGCGCCCGCACGAGCTACTTGCCCGCTTGGGGAGCCCGGCGCTCGTATGGGCACGAGCAAATTTTTCCCCTTTCTGACTTCGAACTCATTTCCCCTAACATCCAGAAAGGGGTGTACACTCGCAAGCTGAAGCGTGCGAAGCGGCGAATTGTGGCTTCGTATGAAAATATGTTTGCCAGATTTTTTCCATCAAATAACCGAGAATTGTATTATGTTTATATTCCTCACTACTTATTACTATTTGATGTTCATTTTCTTACTAAATTCTCCCTTACATAATCATCTTTGTTAAGTTTGAATGGGGAATACTTTCCTTGTTTTCGTTTTGTGTTGTGTTATTAAATTATTAAGTTATTTATTGTATTCTAGCAGTAAAGTGAAATAAATTATCAAGTTTCTATGAGTTAACAATTCTCTCTTAGGGACGGACAGCGCTATTAACAGACTGGAATATTTGTCTGTAAAACCTTCTAACCTAAACCTAGAAAGTTGATCACTCTTAAGTAAACAGGATTACAAAATCAAGATTATTTTCATCCAATTTTTTAAATTTTACTGTCAATTGAGAATTTTGAATCGGACTGATGTATTATTTCATTTTAATGGATCATTTCTTTGCCTTAAAGAGAAAATGGAAATTAATATAGCTAAATTTGTGATAACTGTCGAGTAACTTCTCGCAAAGACTGTCATGGGTCAGGTATCCAGTGACGTACCACCACTTCGGAGAATTTGTACAACCCCTACATTTAAATCTTGCGCCGATTTCTCTGGATGCAGTGCCCACGAGCTCTAGTAACCTTGCCGTGCCCTTGACATGCCTGGTGAATACGATAATGAAACATGTTAATGATAAACATTCACCATATTTAAAATATTCTACATTTTATCGCTTATTGATAGAAAAGGGTTTTGAATTTGAAAACCGAGAAAAAAGACAGAAATGATAGAAAGAAATGATACAATAATGTGCCGAAATTCATAACTTCGAGAAATGCGACAGATTAGAAGTGAGAAAATGAACATAATGTTTTACGATAAAAGTTGGATTAATGTTGCTCGTGGTGTTTTGTTTATTGCATAAATTAATTAAACGATATTTGACGGCACAATTGACAATTTACAATTTTTTTCATTTTTTAAGAAAATTTTATAAGAAAAAAATTATAAAATAAAGAATCCCTTTGTATCAGATATTTACGCTAATAAAAAGAATACGATTGTAATAATAATAATAATAATAATAATAATAATAATAATAATAATAATAATAATAATAATAATAATAATAAGTGAGATAATAAACAATTTGCTTTAGCACATACAAAGGTAGCCGTGATTTTGACGATTCTGGAGCGAGAGGGCAAGTCACGTCATACGCAGTTTTGAACTGTTTTTTTTACGTAAAATAAATAAATAAATAAAAAAAACTTGTCGCGTCGGCCACAACGCACGGATTCTCCATAAGATCCATTGTACCTCCACAACGTGAAAAGTAGTTTAGATACACAGCTAGGTCGAATGCAGCCACTGATTGGAGAAGAATTTTAGTGGTCAACTGCACTATCGGTTAGTTTTCGTTTCTTCATTGATCAACACCAGACGAATACCGGTGCAGTACCCTAACAAACGGGCCACGGAGCGCGCGCGATTTTCTCATCATTATCCTATCCTCCCCCTTACTTACAGACACATACACTTCCATGCACTGCACTACCACACATGACAAAAGACGAGTCAGGAGCAAGGCGAGAGTGCGGGGGGGGGGGACGGCAGGTCCTTGGCGAGTGAGCATGTGGTAAAAGGCGGCTGTAGGGCGAGTGAATGGAAGGTGAGTTGGTGGTAATTGGCAGATTAGCGTATGGTGGGCAATGAGTGAGTATGTGTGAGAAGGGTGCAAGACGAGTGAGAGGCAGGTGAGCTATTGCTAAGTGGTAAGTAAGCGTATGGTGAGCATCGGGTGAGCACGTGATGAGAGGCCGGTGCAAGGCGCGTGAGCAGTTGGTAATTAGCGCACATGTGTCTGGCGGGCAGCAAGTGATCACGTATTAAGAGGCAGGTGCAAGACTCATGAGCTGTTGGTAAATAGCACATGAGCGTATGTTGAGCGACGAGTGAGCAAATAGTGAGAGGCTGGTGCAAGGCGCGTGAGCGGTTAGTAAATATCGCCTGAACGGATGGCTGGCGGCGAGAGCACGTGGCGAGAGGCGGGTGTAAGGCGCCTGAGCGGTTCATAAATAGAGCATGGACGGGTGAGCACGTGGGGTGAGGCGAGTGCAAAGCGAGCTGGCAATTCGCGATTGAGCGAATGGTGGGCGGCGGTTGGGCTTGTGCTGAAATGTGGGTGCAAGGCGAGTGAGCGGCTAGTTACCTGGTTAGTTACCGGCGGTTGAGGATGTGGTGAGAGGTAGGGTCTGTGACAGCCGGGTGAACAGCTGGTGCATGATACCTGCACGTATGGGGGGTGGCGGGTGAGATGTGGTGAGGGGCTGGAGGAGGGCGAGTGAGGTGGTGAGTGAGTGTGCGTTGAGCGCTGAGCTGTGTACAGCAAGTGGTGGAAGATTGTAGAGAAATGGGTGTGCGGCGAGTTGATTGAATATTTTGCGTTATCGTCGCGTGAACTGTGCACTAGTCCTGTGAGAGTAAACTGGGAGATTGCAGTGCTTCTGTCGCCGCTAGAACGTGTGCATTCGTACGTCAAGAGTTCCCGTTTATACATCATTTTATCTCTTTAGCTTGGATTGTGTTTAAGACAAACATGATAAATGAACCTAGGACAGTGACTGATTTGTATTTTACCTCTAATATGTCGTAAGAATTGTAATACTACGAACTTAATTTGTTGGTATCAGAAAGGACGGAACAGACCCAAGTTTTATTTTAAATCATTTTATTTTTTGCTTCAAATGGACTTAATTGTTTCATTTCTCAGTTGTCTGATATGTAGTTTCTTACGATGTCGAGCAGCGACATAGAGTCAGATGAGTGATGATAACAATGACAGATAAGGAATGACAAAAGGCTGAAAGTAAGTATTTCTTTATTTAAAGTCATCGCAGCGAAAATGCGAAACATCCAAATTAATAAGTGGATTAAAATCCATCAATTGTAAAATAATGATTCCAGTAATGTTTTATTAATATAGACGTGTTGATCTCTTCGTATAAAATCCTCTTCAGTATGTTACATTTCTGAAAATTTATAGTTGTAACCAAAACATTTTTTTAAATTATTTTATTAGTCAAGTTATGTTTAAAATTCCTCAAAAGCAATATTTGTGATTAACAATATTTATGTAGTGAAATGAATACTAGTAACTTTTCGAGGTTAACAACTCACGTACAACTTTGTCCAAATGAAAATCAAAAGGTGCTATGCCGACCGACAATCGGTATTTAATGACAAGGTGAAGAAAGCTTTCATGGTTGGAAAGCACATCGTTCCAGAGTTAGACATCCATAGGTGGAGCTCCATAATATTTTTAAAATTAACTATATACACCTCAAGATTCAAATAACTTTAATTTTCATTTAACTACATAATTATAGTTAATCATATATATTGCATTTTGAGAATTTGGGACTCTGGAAATGTACATATGCAATACATATAATTTGCCTGGAATCATCGTTAATTTTACTATTGATGATTATGCAAATTGTTATAGGAGACACTACTGTGAATTTCATCTTTCCCAGTATATTGGTGAGTAGAGTTTTTCTTGGTGGATATAGTTAGCTCAGTTGATGGATTTGCTGTAATATTCAATACTAGCGAACTCCGATATATATCGTGATGTTAGTTACAACGTTAAGTGATCGAAATTGATCTCGATAGAAAGGATGTGAAATATGCAATGTTATGAGTGAATAAAATTTTGAGAGGTTCCGTATACTTGAACGAAAAGTTAAGTATGTGGTCAGTAATTCTTTATCAGTGAAATTTCTAAGGCAATCGGTATCTGTTGCCGTTCTTCCTATAGATTAAAACATTAGAATAAAAAGGATAAATCACAACTCCATATAAAATAAAACCAATTGGGGGTCTACAAAACCAGTAAAGAAGTGAAATAAGATTAATTCGAATGCAGAGAAATAAGTCTCAAATTTCATGAGGTTCTACAAGTATTTAAAAGTTCCTAAGAAAGGAAGCGTTTCCGTGTATTTGGTACCTACTGATGAAAAGAAAAAAATATTTTAGTAATGCCTATATTTTCCTCCATATGTCACATGATAAGGAAATATGGTAGGATGTGTACGACTTACATGACGCAATCGACATAAAAGCCCGTTAGTGTGCATCTGTTGCCCGTTAGTGTAAAACTACTACTCAGAAGCGCATTGAGCAGATTTAAGACGGCAAATTTTGAATTTCACAGATTGTGATAGAAGAAAAACATGAAGCGCCCACAACACACGTTATGCTTCAGCATCGTGCATAACGTGGAAACAGTGCGTCGAGGGCACTCCTTACAAACATAGCTAACTTAACCCAGATGGGATATGATTTAAGGTTCATGTGTCATACAAAACTAGACGTTTGTAGACGCTGTTTTACATTTTTGGAACTCCAACTCGTAGCACGGGTTGCTAGAAGCATCCGCATCTGCGCTCCACAATGAGCCCGTTTTTCACTTTTAAAAGGATTATTTAAAGAGTTGGGGAATGTTCCCACAAATCCGACCAATAATAATAATAATAATAGTAATAATAATAATAATAATAATAATAATAATAATAATAATAATAATAATGTATTTGGCGTTATTGGCTCGGTAGTCCGACTTCGCCGGCCAGCTACCGGTGTTCCTCATGCCTTGGCCTAGTTAAATTCCCATGCTTGGGGGTAAGAGATGAGGCGAACATGAAGTATTCTCTTCACCGTAACTGGCAAGATCCGCCTGCTTGAGCTTTTCTTCGTCACACAACTACGGAACTCCACCTCGCGAGTACATGACATTAACGTTGGTGGTGGAGCTTGAGTACCCCAATGACCGTGAGAACTATGCCGGCGGTGGCGTAGCTACTGGTAGGGACTTCCTTGTCGGACAGGTCGAGGGGGAGGGGTCAGACGAAGAAGAAGAAGACCTCAACATCAGAAGAGGACCTATAGAAGAGGCAGTCCACAGAAAACATACAGATGGCCTCGAAGTGACCCTTCTCCTCGAGGGTTGATAAGGAGAGCCCGTATCCGGGGTAACAGGGGCAAAGCCTTCAACGGCCAAAGCTGGGTGGAAGAAGCAACCCTTCATGTGGGGTTAATACACAGGTGGGTGGGTGCAGGTGGGTGGGTGCAGGTGGGTGGGTAGGGCAGGTGGAAAGGCCCTAGGATACCAGACCTATCTGGCCATAGCCATGTTGAAATGGAGAGATCATTGGATATTTGCCTCGGATCAGAGAGCTGCCTGGGGAGCGTCAGGGCACAGATGGAACTAGCGGTGTCTGTAACAACATATGAACCGTTAGTGGTGAGATGCTGAATAGGCAGGATCACATCGTGGTACCTGAAATTACTACAGCCGATGGAAGCAGTACGGATGCGGTTTACAAATATCTTCGCATACAACAGGGATGATGTGTATGAGAGAACATCTCAAGCTGAAGGGAACACTAAAAACTGAGCTCACAAACCGACTCAAGGCAGTTTTAAGAAATTTCCTCAATTCTAGATACCTTACGGTTGCCATCAACACATACGCTGTTCCCATTATCACATTTCCGATGGGTCTGAGGAAATGGAAAGACAGGTGCGAGTTCAATAGCCACCACTCAAGGACGCTATTCAGAGGATGACGCCGCGAGGACTGGGAGGGCGTGGTATCGTAAAGTTGACAAACCACCACGCCAAGCAGATAATAGCCATGAGAAAGTATATTGCAGGGAAAGCGAATACTTCTCAACTCCACAAGGTGGTCGTTTAGGCTGATGACAACTATACGCCTCTAAATCTAAAACAACAAAATACATCAATCCAACAGCCATCTTTTCCACAAGAAATGGATTCCTGGAAACAGAAAGCCCTCAGCGGTGCATATCCTGCTGCAGTTTCCAATCCAAATGTCGACTGGAGAATGTCGTACAAATCGCTCAACATAGGATATTTGTGCCATGCAAAGGCTTTATGGTGACAATCCAAGATCAGGTTGTCCCAAGGAAGAACTACCTTAAATGAATAATTAAAGGCCCAGAAATACATAGTGATGAGTGCCGAATGTGTGGGCGAGGTCATGAAACCATCAGCACGAAAGCATATCATCTCGGGTTGTAGTGCACTAGCCCCAACAGACTACAAGACGAGACACGATCTAATGGGCCGGATCATCCATTCCAAGCGCGCTAAGAAATACAGACTCCTGTAGGACACTAATACACCGTATTACCAATATCTTCCAGAAACGGTGCTAGAGAGCGAGTCCCATAAGTTGTACTGGGACCGCATTATTCTGACAGAACAATGTAGAACAATGAACCAGATATTTTGCTCTGAGATAAATCTGCCAGGAAAGTTTGGTTTATCAATTTTGCAGTTAGATAGATAGATAGATTTATTAAAGTCCGCTTTGAGCAAATGCTCGGTGGCAAACATTACTACAACTAGATATACGACAATTACAAAACTATTACGAATATTTACAAATATAATTGCAATTAGAATTAGATATTGATTTTGAGTTATCTGTAAGTTGATTTATAGCTTTTCTAACACTCCCCTCCCCTCCCCTCCCCTCCCCTCCCTCTCCCCTCCCCTCCCCTCCTCCCCTCCCCTCCCTCCCCTCCCTCCCTCCGCTCCCTCCCTCCCTCCACTCCTCCCCCTCCCTCCCTCCCTCCCTCCCTCCCTCCACTCCCTCCACTCCCACTCCCCCACTCCCTCCCTCCCTCCCTCCACTCCCTCCCCCCACTCCACTCCCTCCACTCCACTCCCTCCCTCCACTCCCCTCCTCCTCCCTCCACTCCACTCCCTCCACTCCCTCCCTCCCTCCCTCCCTCCACTCCCTCCACTCCACTCCACTCCACTCCACTCCACTCCCACCCTCCCTCCACTCCACTCCACTTCACTTCACTTCACTTCACTTCACTTCACTTCACTTCACTTCACTTCACTTCACTGCGCGGCACTACACTGCACTCCCCTCCCTTCCCAGTTGTCAATACCTGCAACATGATGACTACATATCAGGCAAAAATCGATAAATACCGAGAGCTAGCATATGCAGTGAGAGAACAGTGGCATATTGCAGACGTCAAAACCGTTCCAATTGTCCCATCAGCAAAAGTGGAGTCGTACCAAAGCTTCTTAGCAGATCGTCAGACGACCTAGGTATGGAGAAGAGTATAATCATCGCTCTTTAAAAATCAGTCATTATCTGTATGTGCTCATTGGTCAGGAGGTTCATGAGAGGACATGTGGGTTTCTGAGACTTGTAAGTTTAGCTGTAATTTTGTGATTTTAAGTATGATATTTTATATTGTATTATTTTATTTATAGAATATTGTAATGGTTAAAAAGTCAGTTTCCATGCTTTGATGTTGTATCTGTGTGTAAGACCGTAATTTGTGTGAAAATGGAATAATATTGATAATAATAATAATAATAATAATAATAATAATAATAATAATAATAATAATAATAATAATAATAATAATAATAATAATAATAATAAAAAGAAGAAGAAAACACACAGTGCATGCTATTCAAGTGTTGGAATTACTATTTTCCTAATAATAATAAGTAATGGAAGTAACACCACTCAATATTGAGAAAGAGAAACTTATTTGTAATCTGAAAGACAACTACGAAAAGTATCATATTATGTATACAGGTATACCACTTCAAGATCGTCCTCGTATACCAAAAATCACGGGTAATAAGAAGTTTTACGATGTCTGTAAAGAGATGAATCTCATCTTCAAAGATTTGTGTCTTACACCCAGTACTCTGAAAGAGCTAGCTGGACAAGTGCATTGTGCTGCCCTGGCTGTTTGTGTGTGTATGGGAAGAGAAATAGTAAATAACAATAAACGAACGTCGACAACTTGTTTCAACCCCAGAATTGAGAAAACACCATTATGGAAGAGGAATATCCAGGAAAAAAAATCAATAAAGCTAGGAAAGATATTGGCCATTTGACACAGTATTTTGCCAAGAGAGGAGATATCTCCAAAAGGGTGAAAACAGGAATAAGATCTATAGCTAGGAGGTTAAAAATCAGAATGAATTCTAAGAACCTGGATCAAAAGTTGGAAGCAGAGGAAGACAGACTCAAACAAAGAATTACAGCGCTGGGGGCTAGAATCAAACGATACAGCGAATCTTCCGAGAAAAGGCGGCAGGAATCGACTTTTTCTACCGATCAGAAGAGATTCTACAGACAACTGGAAGCAGCCGATGAGAGAGAGCAGCGAGGTGAGCCTCCGAGTGAGGATTCTATGTTTAATTTCTGGTCTAAAATCTGGGATGCACCTCAACAACACAATGAGCAAGCTTATTGGATCCGCCAAGAAATAAAAGCTTGCCGAAATATAGATGAAATGCAATCAGTTACGATTACTGAAGCTGATATTACAGCAGCCACCAGAAAGACACAGAACTGGAAGGCACCTGGTTCTGATGGCATTCATAATGTATGGTGGAAATACTTTCCTGCTCTCCACCCTCACCTAGCTAATTTCTTTAACGCTGCTCTGCAAGATCCAGTCACTTTACCTACATACTTGTTGGCGGGGAAAAAAAATATGTTGGCTAAACAAGGTGACAATAGTAAACCAGAGAAATTTCGGCCAATCACATGTCTGTCAACACTATACAAAATATTGACATCAGTTATAGCTTCCAAAATTAATGATCATCTGATAAATCAAAATCTTTTACCTCCTGAGCAAATTTGATGTCAAAAGGGGACACGAGGATGCAAAGAGCTTTTAGTTATAGATAGTGTGATCACACAGCAAGTTCGCAAACGCCTACATGATATATCTGTAGGATGGGTGAACTACAAAAAGGCATTTGACTCTGTTCCTCATTCATGGCTTTTACGCGCCCTTGAAATTTATAAGATTAATCCAGTTTTATTGAATTTTCTCTCTGTATGCATGTCCGAGTAGAAGACCTTTATTCACGTTAGGCAAGGTGGTGTTTCCTATCAGACCAGGGAAGTCAGAATTCGGCGAGGTATGTTTCAGGGCGACAGTTTGAGCCCACTGTGGTTTTGCATCGCCCTCATCCCGCTGAGCAGAATGATAAGAGAGTCCAGATATGGATATTGTATAAAGAGAAATCCGGATGTTCGCATATCGCATCAGTTTTATATGGATGACCTTAAACTCTACGCATGTAATAAAGACCAACTACATAGTGAGTTTATGCTTGTCCAACAATTCAGCAAAGATATCTGCATGGAATTTCGTTTAGATAAATGTGCGATATTAAATGTCAAACGTGGTAAAGTTCAAGAACAGGAAGGAGGATTACAACTCTCTAGTGACATCATTATTCAAAGCCTTGGCAATGAAGACACTTACAAATACCTAGGAATGTTGCAGCTATTGGAAATTTCTGACACAAATGCCAGAAATACGATTCAAAAGAAGGTAATCTCCAGAGTAAATAAAATATGTGAGACGCATATCAATTCGAGAAGCAAAATTACTGCAATTAACACATGGGCTATTCCTGTTGCAACATATACCTTCGGAGTGATTAAATGGACCGACACCTCTTTGCAAACTTTCGACAGAAAGCTGAGAACGACGCTAACTAAACATCGACTTCACCATCCGCATAGTTCGATACAAAGGTTATATCTATCTCGAAATAAAGCAGGCAGAGGACTGCTAAATTTGAAGTATTATGTCGTCAGCAGGAGAAACTCCATAATTTTTTCCTTTCACGTGACACTCCACTTCACAAGGCAATTTGTTTTCAGGATAAAAACATCAGCCCATTAAGTTTAGCCCAAGAAAGTAGAAGCTTTTCCTATCTAACAGCTCAGGACCGAGTTGATGTCTGGAAGACGAAAGAGCTACACGGCCGATTTATAACAACGCTGACTGCTGATGATATTGATCTGAAATGGTCCACGGAATGGCTACGAACAGCGGGGCTTTATGGTGAAACAGAGGCATTCCTCTTCTCCATACAAGACCAAGTAGTGAAAACAAGAGCATATCAAAAGTATGTCTTGGGCCAACAGATCAATAGCAGGTGCCGATTGTGTAAAATAAACAATGAGTCAATCCAGCATATAAGTAACGGATGTCCATCTTTGGCGCAAACTGAATATTTACAACGACATAATAATGTAGCCAAAGTAATTCACCAGGCACTGGCAAAGAATTATCAACTTGTAGAACAGGAGCAACCCTATTACAAATGTAAGCCTCAGCAAGTTATCAGTAATCATTTGGCACGAATATTATGGGACAGCACGATTATAACAGACAGGGCGGTTGAAGCAAACAGACCAGATATTGTTTTATTTGATAAAACAACAAAAAGAGCAATGATAATCGATGTTGCAGTTCCCACAGACGACAAACTGGTGTCAACTATTGCTGAAAAGAAACGAAAATACCAACCTCTCGCTGTGGAGTTGAGGGACATGTACAGGTTACGGAGCGTAGACATAGTGCCTGTGCTAGTGTCAGCAAATGGCGTGGTAACCAAGGACTGGTTGAAAACTGGACAAAGGCAGCGATTAAAAGAAAAACACCTCAGAACAATGCAAAAAGCCGCTTTACTGGGCACAGCAAATATAGTCAGGAAATTTTTGAGTCTCGATTAGGGAAGAAAGCGTACTTAGAATATGAAGACATCACTTGAATCCATCAAAATGTAAAAGACTACAAGTTATGAGAACTGTACTAACACAAGACCATAAGTAAAAGTATTTCTTCACCGAAGCTCCATGACTTCGTACTGACAAATTGTGTCTTGAGATTGTCCTCCGACACTTTTTGTAGTGAAAAGAAAACAAATAATGATGATGATAATAATAAAACTTTGTCAAGTATAATAAAACAAGTCACGAGGTTACTCTCATTAGGTGATTCAATGCGAGGGAGTCACAAATTTTAGAATTGATGTTCACCGAATTCGTGGACCGGAATGGTCGGAAGCTGCTTTCAAATGGAGAACTCAAGTTATTTGATTCTATAAACCATTTGAGTACCTTTCTTACCATTTTCTTAAGAGTGTGCTGAATATACAGATGAATGAGATGGGACGGAAATTAGTAGGCTTAGAATGGTCTTTGCTCTGTTTAGGATCTGGAATGACTATAGCATGTGCCCATTGGTCAGGGAAGGAATGGGTTGTCCAGATAAAATTGTAAAGGTAGACGAGGTAGTGAATTCTTTTCTTCGGAATGTTTCTCACAAATGAATCTCGGATATCGTCTGGTCAAGGGAATGAATTAATGAATTATTGCTATTTCTTATAACTTGAAGAAATTAGTGTACGAGAAAAGGATGTTAAATTCATTTACATTATTTCATATAGAGGACGCGATTGTTTGTTGAAGTAATTTAAGTTGAAGGTTTGTTCTGTAGATACTTGTACGTTGTAAGTCATAGTTTTTGTTACTTGAATTAGAAGCAAACGTTTTTGCCAACATATTGCTGATTTGTTGGGATCGACAGTGCTTCACGACAAGGTTATCAATAAGAAGGGAAGATTTGTTCGAGTGAGATATTACTTTGATTTTTTCAAAGAATTGAAGTCGGGATTTGACTTGTAATAGAAGAGTTAAAATCATTGAAGGATCATAGTGGATTTGAAAGTAAGGCGCACATTTGGTTTAGCCTTTTTATAGGCTACGCGATAATAATTGTTCACAATAAATGTGATTTGCATATGATTTTCATGGACTTTTCACAGAATGTTTTCCTGTCCGAATTTCCGGAACTAATTTCACATTTTTTTCTTTTTATTCTTACATACCAGCGCGTATTTCTTGTTATTTGTAAATAGTAAGTTATATTTGTATCAACTCTCGAGAAAATACTTGTCTTGTAACGATAGAGCAATATGATCTAAAGCGTATCAGTTATTCCCATTTTGTTCAGAGGATTTATTCTTTTAAAAGTTTCACATGCCTTGTTAGATTATATTACCGGAAATGAAGATCAATGCAAGAGATCCGTGGGCAATGTGTCAGACGGATCTCCTCGCCATTACGACGAGAACCTTTGAATAGGGAGAATAGAAGCTTATAAAAATATTATACATAGCGTATAAAAATATAGACTGGGGGCGACATCCTCGCACGCGACCACTCCCAGGTTAAGAAAAATAGTTTTTAAATACTTATTTTATGTATTCTCTTTTTTCTAAGCAAACATAACGGAAGAGAGTTCTATTATTTTCGATGTATTTTGAATGAATGTTTTTTCGAAAATAAACTAAATAGCAAATGGAAGCGCAAAAGCCAAATGGAAAGCAACCGCATTCGAAGAGGAATGTCTTTCTGGGACTATTCCTGACTCAAAGCAAATCGCCACTATAATCAGTTAGTTCTGCGTACAAAAGAAGGATTCGTGACGCTGCTTTGTGAGTAATCCGTGGATCCTGTGCTGTTTCCTAGGGCGAGGCTGCGAGAGGAACGGGAGGGCGTGTGATGTGGGACGTGGAGCAACCGAATGCGATCGATCTAGGCGACGTATTTGTGTATTCCTGCTCTTCTGAACGACAGCTCTCTACGTACTAAAGACATGCTTCCAAGGCCAGGCAATAGACAAAATGCGGATATCACAAAATCTGTTTCCAGTTAAGTGTTAACACAGTTCCAGAGAACAGCTTGAAGACAGTGGGAGACGCAAGCGAGAAAAAGAAACGTGGATGTATTCCATCCACTTTGGAAATGGCATTCCATAATGTTCATTTGCCTCTGTTCAATTTAGCTTGCTACGAAGACAACAAAATGGCGGCCAAAATGTTCAACCACAAAGGGATAGTTGAAAAGGGCTAACGCGGCCGTGAAGTGGAAGGCGCCTGAGCGGTGGCCATCTGCGTTTTAATGACGGCATCCGCGGCACGCAGGCGGCCAGCGCGCGCCCTCCGCCACACGCCACGGCGCGACGCAGTGGGGCCGCGGGAAGCGTGGGTGGCGCGCCCCCCCACTCCCCGCGCCAGTTATGCGCCCGGCGCGCACCTGGGGGGGGCGGTCCTCCGCCCCGAGGGCCGGCCAGGTGCGCTCTCCAAAATGTTTCTCAGGGCCTGCGCACGCTGCGGTTTTTGCAACAACGTCAAGCACTCCAAAGCGCCAGTCGGGAAGGGACACTTTTTATCTGTCTCTGAGTGCTTTGCCCTCCGCTCATTTTTCCTTTCTTCAATTCCTTGCAGTTTCTTTACAAGTAAATTACCACGAACTGCATTTAAAACGCAGCACCGGGCCAATATCACTGTCACGCACAGTAACTGTGATTACGTTAGAAGTTTGATTCCAGGATGAAACAATTTTGAAGGTGCGGAAAGTTTACACGGGTGCAACAAGCTTTGTTTCGTTAATATATGATCCCAAATATGAAATAATGAATTGCTGTATCAAATGTAATTATTGCTTGAAGTGAAAGTTATTAGAGTTTTTTGCCATCGTTTGTTACTTTGGCAAGAGAAAATAAAAGAAAATGCGTTGGATACTATTCGAAAGAATTTCTGAATTTCGAAAATGTTGAATCTCGTCCCAGCCGCAAGTGGGCAGAAAGCCAAGGCTTTCCCGTGTGGGAACGGGAACGGAGCAAGCATGAGAGGGCGGGGCCACTCGCGCCGCGCTGCCGGCAGAGGGGGCAGTGCTGGACTCGCCCCCTCCCCCTCCTCTCCTCCCAGTCCGCGCTCTCGGTCTTCTCCCAAAGAACGCACCTTGCGACACGCGCAGCTCTTTCAAATAATCTGCTACCTCTCCCTAATAATAGCATCTTTTGATCTTCCAAAACACGTAGGAAATGGAACATATTGCACCGTTTCATTTCAATTCAACTCATTCGAAACGTTTCGTTTGGAACATTAAAAGCATGTTCGAAGAAAATGGTCACGTCATTGTACCATTTTTTCTTGCAAAGAATGGAAAGACTTATTTTGTCTGCTAATATATTATCGTGGTAGTCTACAAAATATTTAAGAAACAACTCATATATGGCAGACAGAAATCATGCAGGGAAATGTAAAATGTTCCACTGTGATTATAGGGTAACGTTTGTCAATCCTTGCAATGTTAAATACACTATAGTATACTAATATATATCATACTTATGTATGATATCAAACAATTTTTTAGAAAGTCTTGCATGACTTTAGGAGAACTTACAAGATGTACTGCAGCCCATGTTCAGCCCTCTGTGATCTGAGATTACATTTCTGAATGAATACTTTATGTGTACCGAAATAAAATCTACGAAGGATAGGCTTATAATACTTGTGCTTTGTGTAGCATTCTTTTTACTTTCTGGTCTTTCTGGTCACGTAAAACAAAAGAAGGCACTTGAAAGAAGAGAAAGTTATGTAATCGTTCGCCGGAAAACAGCAATTTTTTTGTCCATGAAATAGTGCTGTTGCTTTTGTTGTTAACATAAATTAATGTAATATGTTACCGATATTCACAATTTTATTGTATATGTTATCCTGTATTCCAGGCTGATTAACATGCTCCTCGAAACGTCGCTGTTTGAATTTAACAGCGTACAATTAAAGCTGGCTATGTATGTTCCAATTAATGATATAATGTATATAGCCTACTATCTGATTGTCCTTAATTGAATGAAAAAATAGATTAAATGATACGAATATATTTGAATCTCTAAGGAGTCATTTGATTAAAAGTTTTTCAAGAGAAGAATGAAGTTGGATACACCAGAAGAGATTTGCACCACGTAAAAGGATGGACTAAGATTTAGAGAGAAGAATTTTGATAAGCACAAATGGGGGATATTTGCAAAATGGGATTATTATTTAAATGATTAGGTTTAATTTGGTTAAGGGATTTTTAATCTCCATCTTGAATATTGAAGTAGAAAAACGCCGAACAAAATTTAAACTTTTACAATTTTTGAAAATTCAAAGAGTTAAATGAAAATCGAACTCTAGCCATCTTATTGCAGTACTTTTCTCTATTCCAGCAAAGAGTTGAAAGAAAAAACCGAACCCGTTGTTAAGAAAACCTCGTTTTTAATTTTTCTGTTGCACACAAAATTACGCGAATACTACTCATATTTTGAAAAAAATTATACATGACATTATTTACAAACCTATTTTTCAAGTACTCACTTCACTAAGAAACAAAGTCTTTAACTTCAATATTTTGGATGTAGGAAGACGCCGAAAATTTTTCAACTTTTCCAATTTGTGAAAACTTAGAAAATCATTCGAAAACAGACTAGTCCAATTTGAATCGTCTTACTTTGCTCGAAAAATCTGAGAAAAAACTTAAAGGGAAATTTGAAAGTTTTTTTTAGAAAATTTTGGAAATGTCCCTTATAATTCTTCAAATATTTCCCAACTCCTTTTTACTTTCTCACTACGAAGTAGAGAGAAACATCTGTCTGTCTGTCCGTCTGTGAACAACGCTAGTGGATAAACCTTTTAGACGATTTTCTCCAAAATTAATATTCCCCAATCGATTTGGCTGATATCGCGGCCCCTTGGATTTGAAACCTTTTTTTAAATTTTGGGGGTACTTTACCTTGGCTCCGGTACTTGTCCTTAAGCTCCTTGAACATTTTCCAAATTTTCAAAAACAGGCTCAATCGTTATTGAGTAAATTTTGTTGTTGGATAGTGTAAAGGATGTTTAAGAGAATAGTGCAAGTCTCATGTTCGTTGAAAACTCTGATTTCTCGAAAATCCCAAACTTTTTTTGGCGTCTTCCTACAACTACAATTATGAAGATAGAGATTCCCTTAATGAAATCTGTTCCTAAAGACAGATTTTGAAATAAGGCCATGTACAATTTTTAGAAAATTTGAGTATTTTTCGCGTAGTTTTTGGTGAAAATACGGGGGAGAAAGTACGAGCTATTTTAGTACCACTTGTCCAAATTCAAATGACCTTTACATCAGAAAGATCGATCGCGGAATATTAATCTTTGAAAATCTTACACAGTTTCAACATTTTTCGCCTTTTCTCAATTTTTCAGCCCCCTAATTGTAGAACTGAGACATGACTTGAAGACTATTATAGAAGAGTAAAAACCTTGTCCAATATGGACATTTTAGTTGAAAAATGTGTAGCCATTTTTGAAAAAATATCGTTTAAGTGTTTCTATAAATCCGAAATTTGAAGCCCTTGAAGTGAGTACGAAAGGAGTTTTCGAGAAACTTTATAAGGCGTCATTTGAAGCACATGTACACATAAATGCAATAATATATACAAATCGCTTGTATTGTAAATATTTACGGCATGTAAGAGATTGTACAAATATTACAATTTTGTATTTTGTTTTTTGCAGAGATCCGAGTCGGGCGAGATCGAACGTCGAATATTAATTTTGGAAAAAAATTCTACATATTTCAGCCGCTAATGTTCTTCACAGACGGACAGACAGAGGACGGACAGGCAGACGGACATTATGGAAAAAAACCTTTTCTGTTTCAGAGGATCCCAAAATGTATTTTCATTGAAATCTGGAAATTGATTTTCTGCAGCAATACATAACGTTCTCTATACTATGTATTGTGCCTACTATACTCTGTATTTGCCTGCACATACGTATAAGAGAATGTAACACGAAATATTTTCGTACATTTTCGAAATTTGTATTTATAAATTGTTTATGTGTTATAACGAGACTATTTAATATTCTTCGGAGAGGGTTTGTATTTTTCACTTTACATTAATGACAGAGCAAGAAATCTTTCAATTTCAGCCATTTGAGTTGGAGAAACTAGTTGATTACCAAGTTTGTTTTGAGATGGGATGTTGACATGATGAGCTCACTTTTAATGAATATTGAAAATAAACATTTCCAAGAATAGACTGAAAGAGAGAAAGTATAGGTGAATCACTTTTTAGGTGTATTTATTGGTAAAAATAGGTTGCGTTCCGTTTTTGTGATAATGGCAGAACACGTGAGCATATTTTTCTGTATAGCGTTAATATGTTTTTATTTGATATTATCTTGGGTAACGTGTTTTCTGTCTCCTTCTCTCCTCCACTTCACCTCTTACCCATCTTCCCTTCATTTTGTCTCCACCTCCCCATCCCCTCTTCTCCCACTACTCCCCATTTTCTTAACTCCCTCTCCTCTTCTACATATCAGGGGTCGTGCGTTGATGTGTAAAATTGGAAGCGGCAAAGAAGGCAGATATCTTAAGTTGGGTTCTGTCTTGATTCAGACACATTCCAGTGTTCTCTGCCACGTTTTCGGGGCAGCGTGACCGAGTCCGCAATTCTCGCTGGTGACGAACATTACTTTCCCCTAGCGCCTGTGGAAATAGACACCTGCAGGGGTCAAACGCCGTCCCTCCTGGCTCACTGGAGCCCTGAAGGAGACCACCTGAAGATGGCCCCTTCGACGCGGCGGCGCCTGGACAGTCGAGTGCGTGCGCATCACTCTGGCCGCGAAATGCTACCATATTCCACAGTAGGGTGTTTCAACCCACTTCCTGTTTCACGTACAACAATTTTGAATTGAGACAATAGCTTTAAAGAAGATTCGAAGTTTCTAAAATGCATTTCTGAAGAGCTCTCTGCTGGGTCTGAGTGAAAGGGTTTCCATAGAGGATATAATAGCAAGTTTTAATGTCGTCAGTGTGATAAATGTCAAAACTACCATAAGATATATATTTAGATAATCAATAGAATTAAAGCAAATATGCTGTTTAAATTTTATACAGACGTAGGGGATACGTGTCGTAAGAAGGCCTAGAATGATATGGGCAGAGCAGTTAGTAAACTCAGAAATTATTCAAATTTGGGTATTCGCCTGTTCCCAATCCTTGTAGAGTAAGAATCATAAAAAAATCATAAATTTGGTGTACCTCACTGAATCAAGAAGTTTGCACTGAACTACAAATTACGTCACTAGCAAAGTGATGAAACTTTTTTGAGATTATAAAGTACTGGTATAGATAGAAGAACTGGTATAGGTATACTTTGCATTGTCCAAAAGATTGTAACACTGTAAATGTTAGTTGCAAGATATACATTAGCAGAAGGCGAAGAGAATTAACTATTCACATGCACATTCACGTCAATCAAGAGTTGGATGACTGTAATACGTATATCTCTTGACTAATGCTCGTCAGGAGAAAACCCGTCATACTCTAGAGAACTGCTGACGGTCGTTTGTTAGAAGTTGGAGATTTCATTCGTGTGAATATTTAAAGCTGGAGTACTATATGGTTGCAGTGGTAAGCTCAGAAAGTGGTCAGATTACAGTAATGGCTTTGGGGGGAACCAGACATAAATAAAATCATTTCAGATTCAAAACTATCTTAAGCTTTTCTTGAAAAATTGAAAAGCAAAAACTGCGTGGCAAGGCAGCGGGCGCGCGGGAGGGGCGGGCGCCGGCGCGTACTGTCCCGCGCGGAGCGTCTCCGGCTGACTGATGGCTTCCGGCGGCGCGGCATTCGTTGGACCCGCCGCGCGGTTGGCGCTCAGTGGGCCGCGGCCCGTTGACTGCACTCCATCTACGACGGCCTCTCTCCCATGCCCGCTCGCCCCTCGCCCCCCGCCACACACCGCTTCCACCGCCGCCCGCATCGCCAACAGAACGGAGCAAAACTATCCGATGCGGTCTTAGAGCGCCAGCAAATGGCTTTTCAAACGGCGGTGCACGGAATGTCCATCAGAAAACGCCGTTTCCTCTCAGTACAAATGTTTCAGTCATTTTTCGCCCCACATTGCCCGTTTGATTTTGTAACCCGTCGTTTCCCTTTTCTTTTCTCTTCTCTCATCTCTTCCCTTCTCTCATCTCTTCTCTCATCGCTTCTCCCATTTCTTCTTCCATCTCTCCTGTCTTCTCGTGTCCACCCCTCTCCACTTCAAAGGTTTTGCTACACTGACCCCAATACCATTAAGAGCACATGTTACTCAGAAGTAGGGCCGCTGTTCTGGACATAACTGCTTTGAATGATGCACTATTTTATTCATGGTAAGACATTATAGTTCATCACACGAGGGCCGCATTGACTTCCGTCCTCGGCTCCTTCCCGGAACCTCCCGTGCACCGGCACTTCTGTAAACCATCCAGTCACTAAATGTTACCGCCACAGGATGGTCCACAAGTGGATTTTGGCTTGTGCCTGAGCGCGCACCAAGATGCCCAACATACACACTCCCACAACTAGTTTGAACCAGGATGCACTTTTCAACTATCGAATAATTGTTTCTTGTATTTATTTGAGGAGTGAAACTATTTAACTACAAAAGGCTGCAATGCTTCGCAAGAAAGAAAGAATTTACAGTTGTAGCCTAAAGCAAAAATTAGAATACTTTACTATAAAAAAGTTGAATATCCAACTGAGAGTCATAATTATGTTGATGACAAATATCAATAATTGACACAATTATTGTAATGATTACACAATTAAAGGTTACCCTAATAACGTAACCTCCTCGTAACTCCGTCATAAATATCTTCGGGAAAATTATTACATGACTCCCTAAAATTTCAGAAATACTTTTCCACGAACTACATTAGTTCCGCAAAAAAGCTTATATGCGGATTTTATTTTTATAATTAAACAAATCTTCTTCTTCTTCTTATCTTCAAGTATTTAGGCATGATGCCTGTTACGCCGTTTAGTACTGGTCCTTCCAACGCATTCTTGGACGTCCTATGTTTCTCTTTCCTCTTGGTTGATAATTTGCCATTTGTTTAGGAATGCGGTCGTTGTTCATTCGCAACAGATGTTCTTGCCAAGAGTGTCTGTAGTTAGTGACTTTCTCTATGAGACATTCTACATTTAGTTAATTTCGGATTTTTGTGTTCCTTTGTCTATCTAGGAGATTATATCCCGCTACCGCTCTAAGAAATCTCATTTCTGCTGCTTGCAGTCTTGAGATATCTTTTTTTGTCATTGTCCACACTTCACTTCCATATAAGCAAGTTGGTATTGACATAACTTTATAAAATTTGATGAGAGTGTCTCTTCTCACTTTTGAACTGAGTGTTCTTCTTATGGTACCATTCATTTGATTGAATCGTTCTATTTTCTTATTTATGTCGATTTCGCCATAAAATGATATGTCTGATCCCAGGAATGTGAAGTGCTGTATCTGTTCTACAGTTTTATTATTTACTACAATTTTTGAGCGTACCGGGTATCGTCCTTGGAATGCCATCACTTTCATTTTGGTGTCCCATATTTCCAGATTATATTCTGACATTATCCGCTGCAGTTCATGAGTTGCTTTTTGTAATATATCTTCACCTTCTGCTATTATTGCTTGGTCATCTGCAAAAAGTATTGTCCATAATTTTGTTCTCGTTAAGTCTAAACTATAAAATTTTAATCTGGTCTTCCACTCGCGAAGAGCTTCGTCTATGTAGATATCAAACAGAATCGGTGAAAGACTGCATCCTTGTCATAAGCCTTGGTTCACTTTCGCTTTTCGATCTGGTTTCCAAGTAATACATATTTCGAATTCATTATACATACTTTCAATTACAAGAATCAGATGTTCAGGGATTCCTTTCTTTCTTAGTACTTCAAAGAGGGTATGCCTGGCTACAGTGACAAAAGCTTTCTTGTAATCTACAAACAAGATGTGGGTTTCTTTGTTATATTATCTGTGTTTCTCTAGAATTTGTTTTAAGACAAATATATTGTCTATGCAAGACCTTCCTTGGCGAAAGCCACTTTGCTCTTCCATCAGCATTGTTTCTGCAATTTTCCTTAATCTAGAGGTCACAATTTTTGAGTATACCTTATACGCAAAGCTTAGGAGACTTATACCTCTGTAGTTGTCACATATTGTTCGGTCTCCCTTTTTAAAAAATAGGCAGAACTACAGCAAGTTTCCAATCAGTTGGAATTTTTCTTCTATTCCAGCATAGGTTGAAGAAGTGGAGAAGCCTTGTTTTAAATTCTTTAGTTGCACATTTAAGCATTTCTGCCTTAATGCCATCACTACCACTAGCTTTCCTATTTTTCAATTTAGCTAATGCCTCTTCTAGTTCCTCAAATTCTATCTGGTCTACGCTGTCTTCAATAATTTTCATTTTTGTCTACCTTCTCATTCTTATCACTCGCATTCTTATTTGTAAACAAATAACTTTAACTATAACTTATTATAACTATAACTATATTAAACAAATAACTTTAAGAATTCAGTTCTCCCTTTGTTTTCTGAATGAAACCTACTCTTCAAAATTAGATTTTTAATTAATTTCAGCTACATTTTTTAAATTCTGAATAGCTTTCGCGTAATTTTCAGTGAAAAAGTAGGCATTTTATAGTAATAGATACGTAAACAAGATCGTCTTAAAAACGACTCCAATGTTTTCTTTAAACTTTTGGAACGATTGGAGATAAACGCACTGAATAACATGTCATGAAAGCCACTTTAATGTGAGCTTTTGATTAAAAAATGCACATGTATTTTTTAAATACGTCATTAATATTTACATTACGTGTGTTTTTATTTAATTATTAATTTTTACATTTGTAAATTCAGGTATTTCAAATGATTTGTTAAGAAGTTTCTCGAAATCTCAAACACATACTAGGGCGAATAAGGTCAAAACTGCGCATTCTCCGAAAAGCTTGCACGATACTTTCTCAAATAGAAACCAAAATATTAAAGGAAAATTGTACAAAAAAGGGTCCCTAGAATATTCTTAAAGTCATATTTTAATTATACTACTATGGGTCCGAATAACTGAGAAGACTTAAAAAAATGTACGTGTTTTTTTGATAAAACAATTGCTTCAATTGCATATTACATGAAAGTAAGCTAAACAATTCCGTTAATTAATACATATTGTAAATACTTCCTCCAACTTTCTGTTCTCTGCTGTCTCTCTGCAACATTTTCTGTAGAGTTAATTTCGAAAAAAAAAAGTTTTTCATTAATGACCTTTTTTAATGCTACAGTAACACCAGGCGAATGCCGGAGCGAATACAATCAACACCAGGCGAATGCCGGAGCAGTACCCTAACAAACGGGTCGAATTCAATTGCTGTCTGGAGGAGAATTCCATCGGCCGGCTGCTCTGATCGGTAGTTTTTGTGGTCTCCGGAGCAGTACCCTAGAAACGGACCACGGACCGTGCGCGATCTGTCCTTTCTCTTCCTTGTCCTATCCTCACCCCTTACACACACACTTACACTAACATGCATTACACTACCACATATTCTGGGAGACCGGTCGGGAGCCTAGAGCTTGTCCCGACTGGGGCGGTGCCCCACTGGTGGGAGAGTCCTGGTTAGGAGGAAACCCCACTAGCCGACGGTAGGTCGGTGCGGGATCTCGCCATCCAGCGGGAGATGATCACCGCCATCTCCCGAGAATAAAAACATGCACTACAGTAACGGGACTAATGACCAAAGCAGTTGACGCACCCGGAAGCACGAAAAAATCAATCAATCAATCAACAAACGAAACTTCAATAGCGCAGCGCAAGAACGTAAAAGATTTCTACAAGACCTACATGCAAATGAAACTATGGAGTATCTCGAAAGAATTTCACCAAAGACATTGACTACTCTCTATGAAAAGCCACCAAACGCATTAAACGACTAATCAAACCTGTACCGCCTAGACGTGATAAACATAGTAACTGGGCGAGAACCTATTTCGAAAAAGCAATAGTATTTTGTGAATGATTTTCAACCGTTCTCATCTGATAGAGAAGGCGAAGAAAGAAATTAAATTATGCTATGATTTCATCACCGGCGTTGTTCTGAGAAACCTGCCAAGAAAAACACCTGCATTGGTAACATCGATTTTCAACGCCATCATTAGAATTGGACCTTTTCCCTCTCAACGCAAGTACAGTCAAATCACTGTCATACCGAAATCGGGCAAACCTATTTCGGAAGTATCTTCGTATATGCATGTAAGGTCATCCTGTCAAAAGACTTTGAAAAGTTTCTCCTCCAGCAGATACTTCCAATCGTAGCAGAAAACAATATTGTCTCTATCAATTCGGCTTTAGGATGAAACACGCACCTATTGAACGAATCCAGAGAATAGTAAAAGTTATCAGTGAAGCGCTGGAGAAAAAAATATTGTTCAGGCGTTGTTTTTTGTTTCGTTTTTGTTTTTTTGTCGTCCAAGGTTTTGACGAAGTGCGATACTCAGAACTCATATAAAATCAAAAATATATTGCCCCGCCCATTTTTTGCACTACTTCGCTCCTATCTGACAGGAAGATATTTCCAAATAAAATTCAAGAAAGAAACATCATCATTCTATGTCTGTCGCAGCCGAATTAGAGCAAGTAAATGTTCTCGGTCCGCTGTTGTCTACTCTACACGGCCGACCTACCTGTTTCTACGGACCTCACGGCAGCCATATTTGCTGATCACACAGCTTTTTAACCTTCCATGAAATGTCTTCGTAGCATCAGAAAACTTCAAGAATACCTCACTCTGTTGCAGGAATGGTTCACATGCTGCACGAATGGCGTATAAAAACAAACAAAAACACATCTGCCCATGTGACGTTTACACTCAGATCAAATAGACGTCCTCCAATCAAAATCAACAACAAGGAAATACCACAGACAGTTTGTGTAAAATATCTTGGTCTACATCTTGATCAAATAAGGACTTGGAATACAAAAGGAAAGAAAAGTTCTTGAAATCAAAATCATGTAATACTATTGGCTTCTAGGCAAAAAGTCGTCTCTCTCATTAGCTAAAAAATTATTGGTTTATAAATAAATATTAAAACCCGTCTGGACCTACGGAATACACCTTTGGGCGCTGCGGCCAACTCAAATCTAGAAATACTGAAGCGAGTTCAACCAAAACTTCCAGATTGCCAATGCACCGTGATTTGTTTCAAATAAAGCACTGGACAATGTCTTACCTATACCCACAATATACCATGATGTCCAATTCAGTTTCCAAAAATATTACAAACGTCTAGAAAATCACCCAAATTACCAAGCATTAAACATACTCGACAATAGCCAAGAATTAAGAAGATTGTGCACATTTCTTTCTCTGGGTCTCTTAAATAGGTCCGATAATTAAATGAAAGATATATGATCATATCCGAACATTGTACAGTAATTTACTAAAACCGTTTGAAATTATTTGATTTTGTTAAATCGTAATTATGTCCATGACTGTCGAAAATATACGGGTCTCCGAACGCCCGCCACCTCGCCTCGTAGAGAATAGAGGAAATATGCCGATCAAAGATCACGCATAATAGCAGCAAGAGCAGCATCACGCATGATAGCACCGGGAGCGGTAGCTCAGTGCATCAACTGATGTCACGGCAGCGCCTCTGACCGGGAGGTCCTAGGTTCGAGTCCTGACGGCGGCAGAATTTTCGACACTAGCTTTTCAGCTAGGTCCAATTCAGTCGTGTGGAGGAGTTTCTCTGATCAACACCAGGTGAATGCCGAAGCAGTACTCTACCATCGGGCCACGGACCACGCGCGATCTGTCCTTCCTCTTCCTTGTCCTATCCTCACCCCTTACTTACACTAACATGCACTACACTACCACATATTGCGGGAGACCGGTTGGGAGCTTAGAGCTTGTCACGGCTGGGGCGGTGCCTGGCTGGTGGGAGAGTCCTGGTTAGGGGGAAACCCCAATAGCCAACGTTAGATCGGCGCCGGATCTCGCTATCCAGCGGGGAAAGATCACCATCTCCCGCGAAAAAAACATGCACAAAACTAACGGGACCAAAGCAGTTGACGTGCCCAGAAACACGAAAAAATCAATCAATCAAGAGCGAGAGAAAGGGGAAAGAAAGAGCATTCCGCGAAGACCACGCCCCATTTTCGCTCGGCAGCCTGCCCGGTAGAGGTAGACTTACGATGAGAGCGGTAGACTGTTATTACGTAAGAGATTTGGTGGTGCCAAGATTTGTGGCGACTTCAAGGAGCTCAACATGAGCTTCTTTTACTCCCTTATACTTCTTTTAGTACAGGCTAAAGATTCTTTAGTTCGTTCCATTGGGTTGTGTTGAGTGTTCTCCTACGGGACGCCAGACTACTCAATTTATCTTCAACGAAGTTCAGTTGTGAGTTGCACTGCTTGAATTTCGAGACGTGCTGGAAGCTGCATGCGGACACGGCTTGAGAACGGGAAAAGGCGAGACATTTTGGTTATTTAATGTTGGCAGTGGTAGCTACAATAAGTCGATGAAATTAAAGTACTTTTAGGTGAAGAATGTTTAGTAATTTTAAGAACAGTATTGTGAATATCTGTGCTAACGTTTTGTTAAATACAAAGTGTGGTTATTCAAGAATCTACATCAACTGAGTATATGATAGGTGTGGAGAATTTTGTCCGTAGAATAATTTATGGAAAGGAGTGACTAGTGGGTGGGAATGATTAGTGAGAATGCCGAATTGCTATTATAAAGCACAGGAACTTCTGCGGGATATCCAGACATCTTGATGTGTACGAATTTTTTTGTGTGTTTGGTTTATTTTATATAATGATGTTCATCATATATATTGAAGCTGTAAAGAGGCCGATTTTGATGTACATCCTAATCGATTCACAGTAAAAGTTTTTAAACAAATGAGGAACCAAAAAAGTTTAAAAAACTAGGAGTGGAAGAAATATATTGAATAGATAGAAACTATTCTTTATTCATTCTTCCTCTCTTTATTTTATTTCCTTTATCAGAGCAGCAGGCCGCTGGAATTCTTCTCCAGACAGCGACTGAATTCCACCTAGCTGAGAAGCTAGTGACTAATATCCTGCTACCACCGGGATTCGAATATTAGAACTTCCTGAGAAGAGGCACTGCAGAGGCAGTTAGTTTTATTTATTTATTTATTTATTTATTTATTTATTTATTTATTTATTTATTTATTTATTTATTTATTTATTTATTTATTTATTTATTTATTTATTTATTTATTTATTTATTTATTTATTTATTTATTTATTTATTTATTTATTTATTTATTTATTTATTTATTTATTTATTTATTTATTTATTTATTTATTTATTTATTTATTTATTTATTTATTTATTTATTTATTTATTTGTTTATTTATTTATTTATTTATTTATTTATTTATTTATTTATTTATTTATTTATTTATTTATTTATTTATTTATTTATTTATTTATTTATTTATTTATTTATTTATTTATTTATTTATTTATTTTACGTAAAAAAACAGTTAAAAACTTCGTATGACGTGCTGTGGGGAAAAGTGAATTGTGTGCACATTTTCAAAATTCTGTGATCCCTACACTAAGTCATATACTACTTAAATTTTGAATTTTGAAAGGGAGAAAAAAAACAAAAAAACTCCCATGTAATAAAATCTATTTTCAAGGATAAATAAGCAATAAATTTTGGCTCTTATTACTTCTAGTTACTACTAGTTGAGCTATGTTTTCCGGTCATTAGTGCAATTATTTATATGTAGTTAGCATTATTTACATAATAGTACAGTTGCACGTGCACGTGGTCCTAAGATCGATTCGCTAACAAAAGTATTAATAATAATAATTACAATAATAACAGCTGTACAAGAATTCGAAAATTCTAAATTTCAACATTTTTTCTACCTTTGAATTTAATAGTTGGGCTTGTGCACAGTTATTGACGTCTTGCCATTTCACTGAGTTTACATCATAACTTTCACAGTACTTGTACTATAATACAGAATGCTCACTAAATGTACCCTAAATGTAGCGAGTTCCGTGGTTTACCCTGAAGTGTTACACTTTCTACATTTTTACTACATTTACACTCCCACTCTGAAATAGTATTAACATAGAAGACATGGTGAGGGGGTCGCGCGGCCCAATCGTTCGGTGCGGTGTCGGGGGATGGGAACCCGCGCCTGGCAGCAGCGCAGGGCCGGCGAGCGTGGGGCGCGCAGGCGGGGTGAGGCGGCGGGGAGAGCGGGGGCCAGCCGCGACCAGGGCGGGCGCAGACGCACGATGAGTCTGTGAGAATGCGAGGACACTTTGACCACAGCGACGGCGGAGGCGGGGGCGGGGGCAGAGGCAGCGGGGGCGAGCGGAGTGTGAGGGAAGCAGTACGCTTGAGCGCTAAACCGATTACGCCGCCAGCGGCGAGGTGGTTGGAGTGGACGGGGTGGGCGAAGCAAGCAGAGCGAACGAAACGGATCGGGTGGGTGGGAGGGGCACCTCTCCAGGTTAACGCGCTGCCCGAGGCGGCGGCTGCGGCCACCCAAGCGTGCGCCCTCACGCAGCTGCGAGCTCCGGTCGCTCGTCGCCGCCGCCGAGTTTTCGCGCGGCTGCCGCAGCCTCCGCCCGCCCACCCGCCGCCCCGCCCCCTCCTCGCCCCCTCCACGCCTCGTCTTCGCCTACCGCTGAGCCGCTCACGCCGCTGAGCCGCGGCCGAGGAAACAAACGCTCTCGCCGCCGCCTAGCCTTTCTTCTTAAGGCGCGGAGGGTGGGAGGGGATGTGCCATGTGCTCTTCTTACCCAAAGGCTTCGCAGCAAACATTGCATCTCAAGTACAGGCTTTCCCGCCAGCCACGCTCAAATAAGGAAGTTGCTGAAGAAGCCTTTCAATAATCATGCTATATTAAGCATCAGAATAAAAGGAGATGCTTGTTTCCGAAAACTCCTTATATTCGTCGGAGGATACATGTTTATTACAATATTTCTTTGCTTTTTTTATCAGTGTCATTTTTAGGGTTTCCAAACTCTATTATTCAATTTTCCTCCTTCATACGATGCAGTCAATGGTTTTAAAACTAGAACAACTCACCCTCTCCACAGTAAACCACATAAAAATACGTAATAAAATTCTACGAGTATTTACATTTGTAATGTTTTCAAATGAACGGCAAATGACTGACCTAGTGTTAATCTTCAATGACTGAACATTTTTACGGTTTTTGTAGATTCCATAATCATTGTGTATTCGTCATTCTTCTTGGAAAATAATTTAATTTTAGTCATCCTATTATACTCAAAAGAATATGAATCGTTTGTCTGGCTAGACAGGATTTAGGCTTCTTTCAATCAAATTACACAAAATGTCTTACAAGAAAATTCAGCCTTTAAAAGAAATCCAAATGGTATACGAAAGTACTTCTTCTACCAGTTCCCGGACCAGAAGCTATATTTTCCTCTGCTATTTGCTCCAGTTGACTTGCGCCGCAACGGTCCGAGAGCCATATTCTTTTGATGAGCCCCGTGTCGTCGAAGACAGCGCGCGGCGAGGGCAGGGCGTGGGCGAGGGCGTGGGCGAGGGCACGGGGAGGGCAGAGCGTGACAAGTGCAGTAGGAGGGAGCGGAAAAGGAAGCGGTGACTTGGCGAGTGATGTGTGGCGAGGCAAGGGGGCGGGAAAGGGAGAGGAGGAGCCACGCGAAGAGGGGCGGAGCGGACGTCAGTCAAGCAATGCCGTATAAATAGTGAATGGCAGGAATGGCGGCGTAGGATCCCGGCGTAGACGCGAGAGCGGGAGTGGGTGCGGGGGCGGGGGCGGGAGCGGGGGCGGGAGCGGGGGCGGGAGCGGGAGCGGGGGCGGGAGCGGGGGCGGGAGAGGGAGCGGGAGCGGGGGCGGGAGCGGGGGCGGGGGCGGGCGAGACTGCGGGTCCGCAGAGGCACTCTGGCGAGGCGGTACATGGCGCCGGCTGGGCGTGCTGCTAGGTGGCCCTCGACGCCCTTCTGCCTTCACATCCAACGTCAAACAGATGGCAAACGCGAACGGAGAGAGAAAGCGGCCCTCCGCAGAAGAATTTTCATATTCGTTTCAGCAAGGATCAAACTATTATTCTCAAAACAAGAAAGGTGCAAACAAGAAGTTGACTTTGCATTTAACTTTCCAGTTCTTTACGACCTTTCTGATGGAATATACTCGTCAACTCATTCAAGTTAAAATGTAGGCCAACTATGAAGCAGAGCAAGGAAATCGTCCCAGTCGTGACGCTGAAGCGAGGTGAAAAGTTCGATGGGAAAGGTTGCGCCGCTGTCCAGGCATTTCAAGTACCTCTCCAGACAAAAAGTACGGCACGTGCCGCTTCTTCCCCCGCCGATTGGAGAAGTCATCAATGTCTGGGGTATCGGCTTTATTGATTTCTGATAATCGATCAAGTCCGGAAGATAGATTACTATAAGAGGTAACAGGCAACGAAAACCCTTCCTATACAGCATACCATACTCCTTTTTTGTTCCGAGACTAGTTATTTTCCCGAGATCAAATTCTTTTATGTACCTTGCAAATACAAAATTGATCTGCAAAAACTTATTTCAGAGAACAATAAAACAATAAGCAGTGCAAACATGTTAATTTTTTTCGATTTTTTAAAGATATTTTTAAAAGATTTTGTGTAACGTCTTTCTTTATTACTTTTTAATTGATTATATTTCAAGAAGATTACATGGTTCAGTTCATTTTACTTTACACATGTACTGATGACCTTTGGCTAAAATGTTTGTCTAATAGCCTACAACTAGCATAAGAGGTTGAGAAAACCTACCGCGTTTTCTCTTTTTATTCCGTTTCGGAGAACATTTATAGAAATACATAAAATAGATTTGTTTTTTATTCTTTTAGTGTGAATTGGCTTTCCATACAGCGTGAATTCGGATATGCATGATATTTGCATAAGACATGAATAAATGCTGTAGGAGAGGTATGTAATGTGATGGGGTTAACTGTTCTAGATTAAATTCTTTATATAATTGCAGTATGTAACGTATGTGCATTATTGTCCTGAGATACGGGGTTCCGATCATTTGCATTTTGTTTAGGTAAGTTTTGAAAGCAATTAACCAATTAGGACAAGTGTACAGCAGCAAGGGTCCTTCTACCGATTTGTATAATATAACCAGGGTCGCAAGGCAGGCTATTTCCCTTTACAAGTGTTTTAGTTCGTGTAATTTACTTTTGACTTGATTGATTTTGATGTCAGCATTGACCAGGAGAGGTGGCTCAGTGCATCAACTTATGTCACTGCAGTGGATCTGACCAAGAGATCCTGGGTTCGAGTCCCGACGGCGGCAGGATTTTCTATTCAAGGTTTTCAGCTAGGTCGAATTCAGTCGTTGTCTGGAGGAGAACTCTGGGGGTACGCTTCTGTTTCCGTGGTTTCTTCGATCAACACCAGACGAATGCCAGAGCAGTATCCTAACAAACAAAGCATTATCCAAAAATTTGTGCAGTTAGCATGGTGCCATGTATCATTCTGTTGAAGGTTGAAACTGCTTACTTCATTTCTAATGGCTGATTTAAAATGCTGAATTTGGGAATTCTGTTACGCGAAGTTTGTGCCGTTCGTTATTTTGTGAAATTTGTGCCAGTTTACCTTTAGAGTCTTTTGTGTAGGCAGAGGACAGTGAGGGAGTGGTAATTGTTGAGTTGCTATTAGCACGGGTATATGGTCTGAATCAAATTCAAATATAGGGGTTAGGAAAAATTTGTTGTTCGTATTGGTAACTCCTATATCCTGGTCTGCTTAGTCACTCATATGGGTAGTAAGTAGGTTCGGCAGTAGCTATTATTGTGCTGGTTTTCTATTTCCTCAACTATTTTGCTTTCTTGTTTATTGATCCATAGACCCATGGTATATTTTTGCATTTAGATCTCTGAATAGTGTAATATTAATTTGGGGTTGGAATAGATTGTCTATGATTGTTATGTATGTATGTATGTATGTATTGTATTTACCGATGGTGATTTTTAAGCAGTTATTACGTTCTATGTTTTCCCTTTTCCGACTGCAATCGTTTCTACTACGACTTTGTGTACTACGTACTTGTCCATCAGTGATATGTTTCATGGTGTTTTCATGTGTTTCAAGATATTATTGCTATTAATACTCCACATCCAATGTTGTCTATTCTGAATGTAATGTAGCCTGGATAGTAAAATTCATTTTTATTTTTAAGTGTGTTTCCAATATGCATGAGATATCGACTTTTTGAATGAAGATTAATTAGTTCAGTTTTTATTTGCAAAGCCATTTGCGTTCCAAATTATGAGTATTAGGTTATCATGGAGTTGAACTGCCATTGCTTTTGCTTAAATAAGAGGATTCAGAGTTTTGTATTGTGGTAATCATAGTAGGGATTAATGAATTAATGAAATTAATCATACATGTTATCGTATTAATTATTGTGATTAGAAAGGGATTACTAAATTGGGAGGCGTGTGAATTGCTACCGGGCTCAGAGTAGGTTGATTATTCTGATTTTTTTGAGGGGGGCATTGTTAATGTGTTTTAAATTATTTTCAATATTATCTGTCTTTTCATTTGTAAATTCAGAATTATTTAACTACACCTTTAGACTAGATTTTATATAAACAATTTATTTAATTTAAAGTCATTCATAATTATTTTTATTAAAAACATGTTAACGGTTCGTTTCGAGACGCGATGGCGTCTCATCTTCAGGTACATCTGCAATAATGTATTACATAATTATTTATAATGCTAATACTATATAATTAAGATTTAATAACAATTTACATCACCTTAAATTATCTCACAATCAAAACGAGACCTAATATAATTGAATCTACACACGAAAAAATAAATCATTTAAATGGCTGACTGTTTTTAAATACAGTAAAAATTAAAAATGCATCTGCTTTCGCTCACCTTGAAATGCAAAAACAAACTAAAGACAATTCACATCACATTTGAGATTCATAAAAATATAGCTTCAAACTCAGCACTAGTGAACCACCCATGTTATTAGGACGAGCAGTCCCGAATGCTGGATGGCCGGAGAAGAAATTCCGCTAGTAAAAGGGAGAGGGGATGACGTCTTAATACAAAATAGTTCCATTGGTTTGAAAATGTATCTTCTTCTTCACTTCAAGGAGTAGGCACATGTGCCTGTTCCGTCTTCACAATATTCTTCCTTTTCCTTCCTTTTCCATCATTCCATTATTATTAACATCATTGCCACCTTTTCTTAGGTCTTCCGACATCTCTTTTTCCAGTGGGTCGATCTAGCATTGGGGATTTTACTGTCGTCCATTCTTCGTATGTGTTATCTCCAAGAATCTTTATAATTTTCTATTTCTTCATTTATGTTATAAATGTCCAGATCTTTTCGGATATCTTCATTTTTTAAATGAGATCATATTTGGTGCAGACTTTCCTGAGGAATCTCATTTCAGCTGTTTGGGTTTTACTTTTGTCTCTCTCCTTAATTATCCACATTCCACGCCAGACAAAAGAACAGCTATTGTTTTGTAAAATTTGATTTTTGTGTCTTTCCGTGTTTTATTATGGAGGGTTCTATTTATTATTGATTAAAATCTAGGGTTCTATTTATTATAGATTAAAATTTATATTATTGATTAAAATCTATTGGTTTTATTGTCAATGTCCCTATCGACGTCGTAACTTATTTTACAACCAAGATAGTTAAAATGTGAAACTTGTTCTATGGGGGTATCATCGACAATTATTTTCGAGTGGATGGGGTGTTTTCCATAGTGAGCCATGAATATAGTTTTCCTTTTGGAGATTCTAAGATTATATTCTTGTTCTCCAAGTTTATGTAGCTTGTATAATCTCTTTGTAGCTTGTCTTCAGTTTCTTCGAGAATTATTATGTCATCAGCATATAAAACACATTTAAAAATTTATTTCTACTTAGTTGTATGCCAGGGATGATGTCAAGTTTCCATTTCTGTATTAGATCATCTACATATATATTAAATCATGTTGGAGACAAGCTACATCCCTGTTTCAGGCCACAGTTCACAATAGTTTCGTCAGTTCTTTTTTTCCATTTCTGTATTAGATCATCTATGTATATATTAAATGATGTTGGAAACAAGCTGCATCACTGTTTCAGGCCACGGTTTACAATAGTTTCGTCAGTTCTTTTTTTCTGTGTTTATAACGATTTTTGATCCTTGATACATATTTTTTAGAACCTCCATTAGGTGTTTTGGGTAACCGTTAATTATATTTAATTATATAATTAATTATATTCCATAATTTATTTCTGTCAACAGTGTCGAATGCTTTTTCAAAGTCAATGAAAGCTAAATGAGTTTCAAGATTGACTCCTCGTTGATTTTCTAAAATTCTTTTAATAATAAACATATGATCACTGCATGAGTGATCTTTTCCGAATCCAGTTTGTTCTTCTTCCAAACGGACTTCTGCTGTGTTTTTAGGCGAGAGTTATTAATTTTTGCATACACTTTGTACGCTGCAACCAGACGGCTAATGCCATCTCACATTCGTTTCTCTGGCCCTTTTTAAACAGAGATATGACTTCTGATGTTTTCCAGGTGTTCGATATTTTGCAGCTTCGCCACATCTAACTTCAGTCTAAATTCACATAGAGTACCTGCATTTTTAAGGAGTTCCACATTAAGATCGTCTAAGCCACATGCGTGTAGTTCATCCAAGGATATAGAGTCAACGGTTGTATTATAGCCAAGTTCATCCTCTCTGATATTAGGTGTTTCTGTGTCCCAGAGTTTCTTATAATATGCTTTCCATTGTTCTTCGCCAATTACATTTATATCTTCTACATCTTTTTCTGTTTGATTCAGATGTCTCATAAATTTGAAAGCAAACATTTGCCTCCTAAATATATCTCGTTTTCTATATTCGTTATAATATTATCCCATGATGTGTGATGTGTAGATTTGATTATTTGTTTGGTATGATTTTTTTATATTCTTTTTCAGCTTCCTGTGATCGATTACAAAGAAATTTTTTGTATGTTATTTCTTTACGTTTCACTGCCATGGCTCTCTGTTCGTTTCATATTCTTACAACTTTTCTTCTTCTGAACTTCTTTTTCTTCCCGATTGCTTCGTTGGCTGCCTTCTGTACGCATTGTTTTATATTTTTCCATTCTCTTTCTACATCATCAGCAGTTGCAAAATTGTTCCAGTAGCCTAATTTGATACAATCTTCTAATACTTTGTTGTTCGAGGAGATATACGTTAAAGACTTCATGGTGTGTTTTGTTATTAGCTTCAAATTTCTTCCACTTTGCATTCATTGTAATAGTTGCGATGACTAAATAGTGGTCAGAGTAAATATCACTTCCTCAATGCACTTGAACATTTTGTCTTTGCTTGCATATTTTATTATTTGCTATTATGTAATGTATTAACGATCTATGGCCTCTGGCGCTTCATGTACATTTATGAATGTCTTTTTTCTGAAGAAGGTATTGGTTATTTTTAGTTGGTTAAAGGTCGCAAACTGTCTAAGCTCTTCGCCATTTATGTTAATGTGGTGTTCTCCAAAGATGCCAACAATTCCTGTACTTGGGGTGTTGCCTACCCTTGCATTTAAATCACCACAATTAAGAACATTATATCTTTTATTTACTTTATTTAGTTCTTTTTTCAGATCGTCATAGAAGTCTTTAGTGTTCTCTTTCCTTCCCTCTTCAGAGGCGTAAACACCTACTATTACTAAGTGTCCCCTATCTATTTTAAATTGACAAGTGGCAAGTGACAGTTGAAAATTTGTATTGTAATCCATTAGGAATATTCGTTTAACTTTTGTTGGGCACTATTATAAGTAGATGTAAATGTTTTTGAAGCTGTTATTGAATTTACGGATTTCATGGTCTTTATAAACTAAGTTTCAAGCACAAGCCTTAAATTGTTGATGTGGGTGAAGTTGTGAAAGGGTTGAGTAGTTGGCAGATTTGGGAATTAAATTGTTGAGATTTTGGGGGAGGGGCTTTGATCTTTTGGTTAGTGTGTTTTTTTAAATTTCTATTCACTCTTAATTTGTCTTTCGTAAATAATGCTATAGTATGAACAGTTTGTATTTCTAACATTTGATTTATGTGCCTTTCCCAATTTACGCATTTTGGCGTTTGATTTTCACGTGGACATTTAAGTATACTGATTTCCTGTACATCAAGAACAAGTTATTACATTATTACAATTATTCCTTGTATGTCCGTAGTCAAAGCATCTTTGTCACTGAATGGGATCGGAAGGACCTCGCCTTCTTTCCATTCTTACTCTATGATTATCTATTTGGTTTAATGATAATATAAACTCTAGTAGTTCATACCCACTGATTTCTGCTGCAACGACTGTAATATGTTTATTTCTTTAAAAGTCTGATAACTTTAGTAGTTAATGTGTGACATTGTTTTAAATCTTGTAGAATTTCCAGTTTGGAAGTGGTTTGGCTAATGGTTATCAAAACCACCGTTTACCTATTTTTGTCGGAAGTTTTTGTAAGTGTAGAAGCTTCTAAGCGTATTGATTAGGTATTTCACCAGATTTATTGAAGTCTGTGGTAAATTTGGAACATTTTTTCTTCTGATTTTTAAAGTACGCAATTGATTAAATTGTTTATATATGAAATGTTAGCTACGAAATTAGATGGATTTGTGATGTTTGTTTGTTCACCACTATTTTTCTTTAGATAGATAAATGTGTTGTGTTCGAGGTTTAGGTTTTCGTCACTTAGAACAGCGAACCTGCCTTTCATTAGGATATTGAAATTTGAATTTGTTAGTTCCGACTGAAGACTGCCAATTACAGTATCGGCCCTTTTTTTCTACGCATCTCGCGTAGTCAGAGAATCACTGACTTCTTTCGACGATCACAGTTATTTGTTGGTAATTGCATGGCCGTGGCTACTAAAGTTGTTGGATTGGAAGCCGCGTCAAAGACGGCTGCAGTGCTTTGCTGGATCGTGGCTGCCAGATGTTGGACATTCATTTCCTCTTTCGCAGAAAGGGATTGTTGCTTTGCGATCACTTCACCATTGGCTGACAAATTCTTGCCGTTATTAATCATTACATACAGGGCTTGATTTATTGCTTGGCCCGTTGATGAGAATATGACATTACACGTGTAAACTGAAAAAACTTTATTGATTTCTATTTCATTTCACTTAACAAGGCTTACTACATCAAGTTTCAATAGGTGAACGGAGCTCCGCTGACACTGTTTTGAATAGATATTTACACGTTCTTTTCGTTTTATTATAATTCGAAAAATAACATTACCTGCCCCAAATAACCTTACAAGGTGCAATTTATTGACGTCCATTCAATAAAATAAATACACTACTTGCTGCCTAAATAATTGCTTTGAAATAATCATTAACACTTCACCATAAATGATTACAAAGGCTGAATTGCCTGAACTACAAAATTCTTGCAATGTAATAGCGAAAGTTTGCATTTAAATCAAACTGCAGTAGAGGTGAAGCTATACAAACGTGACTTGCCAGGAGGATATTCTCAGTGCCAATATTTGCAAGTCGTTCTCTTCGCGGCGCCTCCACTACCAGCTGCTGAAGCCGAGCGGTGGTGAGAGGAGCGAAGCACGAGTCGGTGCCTCGCCCTATTGAGCGAGGTGAGCAATTCCCTTGCTCCAACTTGAAATATCGACTCATGTGAGGGTTGTAAAAGGGCGAAAATTTCTCTCCCTAATTACTCTCCATGCGTCAGTCCGGTCATTCGTTGAGAACTGTAAAGCACTATCATACAAGAGAGGAATTTAGGCGACTCAAGGTCATTTTCAGGTCTTCCCCCATTCATTCTTGTGGCGCTTGTCCTCTTTTCTTTTCTGTGCACCAATAGCAGTCGTTCAAATTTCGCATATCTTCGTCTGTATCAGGAGAGGAACATACGGCGGCGGCGAAGGTCGCAGTGTTCACGGAATGAAGACTGCAAAGAGGGGAGGCAGTCCGCCTAATGCTTCTCACTGTAATACTATTTCGTCGCGCTCTTCCAACTCCTCCGATATCAACGCTGTCCTCAGATAGCCGTGACTCTGACGAGCCAGAATTGGAACTCTAGGTCTCTATCTATTTGTGTCAGTGCTTAACCAATTGAGCTATCAAAGTCTATTGTTGCTCGGCATTTAAAATATATATTCATATTGTTTTATTGGTTCTGTGTGCGAAGGTTTAATGACATCAACTATTGAGCCGTGCAACATCGTTTATCAGAAGGTCATATTGCTCTAGCTCCGACGGTGGGGACATTTCAACCCTAACTACATATCTGAGGCAAATACCACCATTGTCTGAAGGAAACTCCTAGTGGCCGGTTGCTCCAATCGACAGTTTTCTGTGGCTCCTTCGATGAATACCAGACGAATGCGAGTGCTGTACCATAACAAACGGGCCATGGGCCGCACACGTTCTTCCTTCCTCTACCTTTACTACCTTTACACACATGCACTACCCTATGACGTGTCGGTAGAGCAGTTGGGGACAAAGAGCTTGCCCCGGCTGGGAGATGGGAAGAAAACTCCCGCAAACCGAAAGATGTTAATACACTCTGTTCAGTCATGTGATCGGTTACTTTTACACTCATTCCAAAGTAAATTGTTAGGCGCGTTTGTTGAGTCACACGAACAAATAATTCGCGTTCATCTGACAAACGGGCAAACTTGTACTGGGGATCGGGAAAACCTCACTGAATTAGTCCATAACAAGGTTCTTCTTCGTTACGTTAATGAAAATCACTGCGTAAAACTAATTTGGCAACAGAAAATACAAAAATTATAATAAAAAAATTGTAACACGAAAAATGTTTGTTTGCTATTTTATCTGTTTTGAAAGAACTCACCAAATAATACAGAACACAACTGTTTCTTATCAATTATAAAATTTATTATAGAAGATTGTTGTAAACGATAAAATACGCATATAATACTCTAAATGTCCTTTTCCCTACTTATGAGGGGATAAATTGATTCTTCAGAAACTAGCAGTAGTCACTCATCTTTGCCGTATCTCAGTGACCTTGATACTAGGTTTCCAAATACTTTATTTCCTTGCAGTTTCTCCCTGTGTCGCTAATTAGGCCGAAATTCAATATGATGAAGAGATTCAAAATAGAATGCAACAAATAGGATTTTAATGATATGAGACACTCCACGACTTAGAATCGACTAAATTTTGTAGTTTTCTTATTTTTTTTTAAATCGTTTTATTACCTCCATAAACGGTTTCCAAACTGCTAAACGTCTTTTGATTAAGCTTTTCTCAAAGAAAGAGTCAAAAATCACTTTTGTATATTGAGATTTAATAAAAAATACTCTCTTTCAAGGAAGGAATGATAAAGCTTTTCTTGGATTTCTTGGACCAGTGGATTTAAGGAATGTCGGTTTCGAATGGAGGATAGAACTGTTAGTGAGTCAGAAAAAATAACAATATCTGAGTTACATGGTCTTAGGATGCTAATATCAATAGCTTTGATAATAGCCCAAGCTTCACATGAGAATATGGAGTAAAAATCCGGTAGGCGATAAAGATTCTTCAGGGCTGGGATAATGGAAATAACAGCTCCACTACATCTTGATTGTTGCTTTGATCCATTCGTGAAAAATTGGCTATGATTAGCAAATTTGTGCTGGAACTCCAAGATTAGTTGTTTAATCTTGGGATATCAGGATTTGTAAATTTGGTAGCATCCGTATCGATTGACAAAGAGAAATGTTCCCAAGGGGGAAGAGGGTTGACGTTCCTCTTCATGATATTATGAGACTCAAGCTAAGTCCATCCCGGTACTTAGCAAGTCTAATACTTGGCGGTTTAGGATAGTTAGGATGATTTGCATAGTGGAGGGACTTGGAGAGGTTACAGATATAATTAAGTGTGGGATTAGGGGGACAACAATGAGTCGAGTAAGCAAATTTTAAGCACAGGAACTTTCTACGGAGGTCTAAAGGAAGGAGGCTCGCTTCAACTAGTAGGCTAGTACATGGGCTGGTCCTGAAGGCACCCAAACTTAGGCGGCATGCAGAGTTGATTATAGGGTCCAAAGTTTTTAGTAAGTGGTTGCTGGCTGAACTATAAGTTACTACTCCAAAATCAAACTTTGGTTGTATCAACGACTTGTAACAATTGATTAGGGAAGTAGCGTCTGATCCCCACTTGTGTGAAGATAACATTTTGATTATGTTGAGTCTAACAGAGCAATTAGCTTTGAGGGTAGAAATGTGGGATTTCTACGAATTCTTATGGACGAATATTAAACCCAAAATTTTGCTGATATTTGTTCTTCTTAGATTATGGTCACCAATTTTGAAGACTACTGAAAACGAGTTCAAAACTTTCCGAGATCTCGATAAAACCATAAATTCTGATTTCGTTTTTGACAAGATGAATCCTGACGTCTTGGACCATTCGTTAATTGTATTGAGGGTTTCTTGCATAATAGTTATGATTAGATTAATATCTTTGCCGCTACAGAGGAGGGTGATATCATCAGCAAACAGAAATATTTTCACTGGGATTTTTACAATATTACTCACTTCATTTATGGCAATGAGAAATAATATCACACTTAACACTGATCCTTGAGGAAGGCCATTTGACATCTCAACGTGCTGTGACGTCTTATCTTGAATACGGACCTGGAGAAATCTGTGTTCAATGAAGTTTTTTATGAAAGCAAACATATTCCCCTTGATTGGCAATGTAGACATGATAGATAGAAGTCTGGATTTTTAACCATTTCGTAGGCCTTCTCGAGATCAAGCGAAACGACCATCGCATGGTGGTGCATGCTAAGGGCATCACAGATTTCTGAATCAATTCCGACTAAGTGGTCATTGGTGGAGCGAAAAGTTCTGAATCCACTTTGGAAAGGAGACAAGAGGCTTTTTGATTCTAGAGGCTTTTTGACCACCTTAAACGGTTGCATACCATCTTCTCAAGAAGCGTACAAAGATTGCACGTTAAAGATATGGGGCGATAACTAGTTGGATTGCATCTGTCCTTATTAGGCTTAAAAATAGGTATAACTGTAGCTTCTTTCCATTGGTCTGGAAAGGTCTGAGTTGACCATTTAACATTATATGTCTGAAGAAGGTGTTCCAGGGCATTCACTGGTAGGTTTTTAAGAAAACTGTTGGGGACGTTGTCAAGGGCCAGAGCCGAGTTGTTACTTTTCTTCAACACATACAGAAGTTCGTCCAAGTTGAAAATTCTGTTATAATGGTCATCGTTGGAACCTACCAATGAAGAAATAAGGTCTTGAGACATAAGAAATTTCGTTTCAAGAGTTTTAAAAAGCTCTGGATCATAGTTGCAGTCGCTGGAATTCTTAGCAAAGGATACAGCAAGTAAATTGCTGATGTCTTGAGGTTGTGAGTATTTATTACCGTTTAAGCCCATTACCTTGAATGGGGTAGAGTACCATGAATTGGGTGGAGTTTACATTTTTGTGTCTATTACATATATATAGACATTTTTAATGTCGATATCACGCACAACGTCACAGTACGGCGGGTAGTATTGCAGTCAGGCAAGGCGGCACAGGGCGAAGAGTGAGAAGAGCAGGGTGGGTTTTGGCAGTTCGGCGTAAGGCAGGGAAGACCAGGACATGGCAGAGCATGACAGAGCAGGGCAAAGCGGATGAAAGAAGAGCAGACCACGCCAGGACCGACTACGGAGTGTATACACTACACAGAATACATTCTTTTTCCTGGCTGAATATATAAATTTGTTAAATAAATATACAGGATGAGTCACGTAACTTTCGCATCTCCAGCAGTTTTTGAACGGTTGAAGTTATTGCAATGCAATTTTCACGAAAGTGCATGAGGGAATGTGGCTAATTGATACATGTATTCATTTATATATTGTCAGTTGTATTTAACGAGATATTGAGGTAACTTTATTGTTTGTTTTTTCAAATGAAACTATACATATTTTTAGTTTATCATGACATGTAAAAGGACAAAACCAATGATATACATATTGTTATATATAGATGACCATTCTTTCTGGGAATTTTGATTCTTTTTTGTGCTCAGTTTTCCTTGCCCGAGCACGTGTTAGCAAGGGGAGTGCTGCATGACCTTGTGTGGCGGACTGTTCGATTCAAAATATCCGTTAAGCACGAGTCGCAAAAAATAAAAATTTCTAAAAAAATATGCTTATCTTACATACTCGTGTGACAATGTGTGTATCATTTTACTCGACTTTAAAATTTGAGATATCTTTAACTTCTTAGTCATAATGTTGTTTTCTTTCTCACATCTTAAACGATGGACTAATTTTTCTTGAATTGTGTACTTTTCTAGTTTTAAATTATTTGAATACGAATTGTTAAATAAATGAAACATATCTTTTTCAAAATTCTAAATATTTTCGATGTGAATGTTATCTTAACTAGTTTTGTATATAAATTTGTTAAAAAGTTGGATTTTCCTTTTATTGGTTTATGTAATCACGAGCATCTGAAGATACAAAGGAACAATTGTTGAAACGTCGCTATTAAAATGTGCTTTAATAAGTAAAACGGTGTTTTCTTCTGAAATATCCAATAAAATATTTTTAATATCTGTTTTTAATCAACTTGAGACGTATTATATTTATTTTGAAAAACCAACAATTTATATAAATACAATGATGATTTATGCAACGTTATTGCGAGAGATATTATTACATTCTCACATGCTACTAGGTCCGAAATACAATAAACCAGGACTTCTAAATAAGAATTCTCGTTTTGTGTGTCCTTGACACCACTTGTCCGTTTGTGAACAATATAAGCATGTATATCGTCAAGTTTTTACTGAAATACATACCCTCTGATTCTTTTGGCTGATGTCGCGATCCCTCGAATTTGAACAGTTTATGTTTATAACGGGTACTTAAAATGATGTACTAACGTCATTTTCAAAACTCCTTACATCGTAAGAAGAAGAAGAATTATGTACGTGCGCTGAAAAAGGGAGAATTTCTGATAGAAAAACTCTTATTGCCGGGGCCTGATAATGAAAAAGCGGATAAATTTTATTCCTATATTAGTAAATTACATACCCTAACAGCTTGTGTAGTAAGAATACATGTTTCGTCTTAAAACCAAAAAAAAATCAATCGGTGGCAAAACGTCCGTCTATCTGTCCGTCCGTCCGACCGACCGACCGACCGACCGACCGACCGACCGACCGACCGACCGACCGACCGACCGACCGACCGACCGACCGACCGACCGACCGACCGACCGACCGACCGACCGACCGACCGACCGACCGACCGACCGACCGACCGACCGACCGACCGACCGACCGACCGACCGACCGACCGACCGACCGACCGACCGACCGACCGACCGACCGACCGACCGACCGACCGACCGACCGACCGACCGACCGACCGACCGACCGACCGACCGACCGACCGACCGACCGACCGACCGACCGACCGACCGACCACCGACCGACCGACCGACCGACCGACCGACCGACCGACCGACCGACCGACTGACCGACTGACCGACCGACCGACCGACCGACCGACCGACCGACCGACCGACCGACCGACCGACCGACCGACCGACCGACCGACCGACCGACCGACCGACCGACCGACCGACCGACCGACCGACCGACCGACCGACCGACCGACCGACCGACCGACCGTCCGTCCGTCCGTCCGACTGTCCGTCCGTCCGTCCGTCCGACTGTCCGTCCGTCTGTCCGTCCGACTGTCCGTCCGACTGTCCGTCCGACTGTCCGTCCGACTATCCGTCCGCCAGTCTGTCCGTCAGTCTGTCTGTCTTCTGTCCGTCCGTCTGTGGTCAAAGATAGCACAAATCCTTCAGTGAATTTTGTCCAAAATTGATCTTCTCGGATTGATTTAAATTAGCTACAGGCCCTCTGAGTTTCAAACGGATATTTTGATTGGGGGTTACATTTCACAAAGCTTTAACATTGTCTAAATTTCCTCAAAAATGGCTCCAAATTTTTTATGTAACTCTCTCCTCGGATAATGTAAAGTCCACTTAAGAAATGGCGCTGGTTTCATTTTTGTTAAAATCTCTGATTTTTTGAAAATTGCAAAAGTTTTTTTTCGGTGTCTTCTTACAATATTGAGGATTGAGATTTTTTCCTTAATTCAATCTGTTCTTTAAAGACAGGTCTTCAAATAAAGTCATATATTGTTTTGGAAATATGAGTAATTTTGCGTAATAATTACGCGAACATAAAAACGTCTCCAAATTATATTGCGTAATAATAGGCAATTTCTATTGTTTGGGGATTTACTTTTAGCCTCAATTTCTATTTTTTGGGGGTTAACTTATCAACAGATTCGTTATTAGCGACTTTCTGTCACAAATACAACAGTAAAATTTGCAATCAACTTACAGTAGTAACAACATTTAAAACAGTGACAATTGGTAATTTCATTAAAGATTTAAAACTTTTTTTCGTGTGTATCAAAGGACGATAAAATATTGGTGCAAGGCTCATTTCAAGCAAATTGTGTTTTACAAAATTGCAAACTTTTAACAATTTAAAACTACAAAATCGAAAATATAGATTTTTGCAAAAATTGCAAAATCTGTTCTAAAACTCAGCAGTTTAAGAAAGAGCATATGCAATTTAAAAGAACTACTACGTAATTTGAGCTTGTAATTTATGCAATTGAAAGACACTTTCTCAAAAAACTTTTTACTTTATTTTTTTGTCACAGATCGCTTAAAATTATGGCGCAGGCCTAATTTTCATTGATCTCTATGAATTTTCCAAAGTTGTAAATTTAGAAACAATGCGAGAAAGTGAGCTCTTGTAGCACCATGAGTTTTATTAAGTCTTCGCAATGAAATAAATTTATAATTCGAAACTCAATTCAAGTTCAAATTGTGTGGGGAAGAACAATTATATGGAAGTGCGCACCATATAATCGCGAAGAAGTGTGGTAAAATAATATGCGTTTAAATAAAGTGTGAAAGTCGTTGGGCGAGGGTAATTTCATCACAATGTGATGTAGCCTCACAGTTTCGACGGATGATGAAGGGGCCGGTCTCGGCTTTGTAGCAGAAATGGCCATGTCTTACGAAAGAGATTAGGGCGAACAAAGGCTAAAGTAAGCTGCGCGACTCAGATAAATGACACTGGTCCACCACGAGAGTCTGGGAATCGCGAGAAACAAGACTTTTTGGAGCAACCCGTCTGATGCGAGAAAGAACTGAAACCGGGGAATGTTACGCCGTAGAGTATTTTATGAGGTTACAATCGCAGTATATTGCATATAATCCATGTTTCATAAAACTCTTCTGTCAATTGTTCAACTATTGATCCAATGAGAAATGAAGCATTCAAAGTAAAACATAAATGGAGTTAATAGTGTAAAACATTAGTTTTCGTAATTTTTTGGAACTACAGACCTCTTCGTTTTGTGAAACTCAACAGGCAATTCGCATACCTCTTCTATTTTTTATTAATTTATCGCGAAACACCTATTTTGATTTAGTGGTGGTTAGTTGAAAATTTCAAATTCTTATGCTGCAGTGACTGTCATTTTTTCGAGACAAAATACATTTCATGGGATCCTGATACCACAACAGTGGAATTTCTTTCTTCTATACGGTCAAAACTGCAACAACATCTGTTTGCATAACAGCGTTGCCTACCAAGCATAACAGCTAAAGTATTAGATCTCAGGCGAATCCCATATACTAGCCTTAGCTCCAAAGCCATTTATTACGACATTGCTTAAAAGGACGCATTGTTTCAACAACGTCTTTTGCTTCAATTTTTGAAGGAACTGCATCGGTTATAACGACCAATCGTTACTACAACGCTCTTTCGTTTTCTGTGCCCACTTATATCTCATTCTTATCTGTACGAAGAATTGGTATGGCTACCCTTGCACAGAATAAGAGCACGGAAGCAAACAGCACGGCTGTACCCTGAGAAATGGTGGTGTGTTACTAATTCCAAACCAGTGTGAATGTTGGCGAATTTGGAAACACATCTGTGTATTGATACGTTATTGCAAAAGAAGAGACTTTGTTTTCTATTGAGGAAAAGTCTCACATGTCGATTAAAGGGTACCCTCGGATAAGATAGTAAAATGTTACCCTAAACCAAATGAGTATGCGTAGTTGCATTATAATTCTAACATAAAAATAATGTTTTTGAACGTTTTCTAATGCCCCGTCCCAACACCCACACCCCTTTACAGCCAAAAACATGTTTGTTTTATTTTAATTTTTTTCGGCAATTTAACGCTATTTTATCTTATTGAAAAAATATGATAAATAAAAAACAATTTATAGTACCAGAATAACATTTTTTTGATATTTCCTCAGATCCACATTCAAACACAAAAACATATTTTCGAAAAAATAAAAAAAAATTTTTTGTTGTGTCTTAGAACCCTGAAACAGGCTCAAAAAATCTCTGTTTCTCTTAAACACACATTTTTTATATTTTTTTCAGATTTGTTTCTACAGCTGGGCTGTAATTAAAACATAAAGACCATTTCCCGCCTTTAAATCACCTTGACTAAATATACTTTGAAAATAATTGCAACAGTTCTGTGCACTTATTTTAGAGTTTATTATACATTTGTATATATTGTTGTAGCACCCAGTGATATTTGGATTTTCAAATTTAGTTACAAATTATCATTTTTTAAATCTATCTAATCCTTTGCATAATTAACTCATACGCAAAATAAAGACGACAGTTTTGGAGAGTTTATAAGAAACCATCGACACAAAACCTAAGTGTGATACTGGTGGATAGAGAATTACATCCCATGCTATTTTGAAAAGATTTCAGAAATAAAAATAAAAGTTTGCATACTATGACACACAAATAATATTATTGCAATACATTATAATCGCATTATAATAACTGAAGTGCATAGGCCTCTTAGGCCATTTACACCAGGTTTGCGTGTGTCATGGGGCACGATTTTGTTTTAGGTCAAGTAAATTCCGAAGATGACGTGTTTTGGAGGACGGGTAGATGACAAATAGGGAAATGATTTTTTTACAATTTTGCATATTTAGTTCTTTTGGGCGCTCCTTCCCCAAAGCATGGGTAAAGAGAAAAGGCAAGACGAAATCAATTGAAAATTAATTTGAAGGAAAATACCGAAATGATCTTTCACGATAAAATTAAAGGTACTCTTTCATTTTCTGTGAATTTGTATCTCAATGCTCACCAATATTGGAATGGGTTCTCTCGCACAGCATCGGGTCTCTAATGCCGTAAATCACATTTCGGGGGATGAGTGTTCCCAGTTGGGTGCTACATTAAGTCCATTTTCAGTTTTCATACAATTATTATTTACAAAGGGCAGAGTTTTCGCAGAGTACGGATTGTATATACTTATTTATACTATACAAGAATAAATACTTTTGTAAGGGAAAATATAACTTTTTCTCTAGTCTGAAACATCAGGCTAGAGAAGAAGATGCGAGAGCGTAGACTTCCGCTGCCGGAATCAGTAACTCTTTAGCTTTCCGGGAGATGCCGTGTCCTAGCCGTCATTAAGCCGTCATTCGGTGACCTTCCTTCTGGAGGAAGGTCGCAGGTGCCTAGCACGCGGCGTCTATCGGACAGCTAAGTACTTGGCCACAAAAGCCTTATTTTTAAACTATGGTCCATCAATCAAAACAATTTGAAAATAATCACAAGTGTTCTACGATGAAGTTTTAAGATTTTTTCGTACCTGGGCCGGTGTTTTAAGACAGTAAAACAGTTCTGGCAAATCCGAGTTCAACCTTTTTCCCTTCATTATTTTATTTCCTCCTTGACTTGGTCGTATGAATTTCCAAGGTAAATAATGGTTCTTCGTGTGAAATTTACTGATTTTTTTTAAAAAAACTTTTTTTTATTTTTATTTGCAGCGAAATTCAATTCTTAAAATGGATTTGAAAATGTTGAAATTTAAAAAAAAAAAGATTTTATTCTGCCGGGTGCATGAGAAAATTCTCAAATATTGCCCTAAAAATTAATTTAGGGCAATATTTGATTTTTTTCGGATTTTTATGATTGGTGCACCATAAGATTTCGCGGCAAATAAAAGTTTACGATTACAATACTTTCTCTTCTTGCGTAGACAAGATAGTAATAATAAGAAACTTGGAAGGGCAATATGATCAGGCCTAGAACTAATCAGATTTAACGATTACAGAAGTAAAATTACTGAAATTCATTCTCGTAGAAGTCATCTTTGGTGAACAGTTAAAAAGATTTTTTCATTCTGTTCAAATGCAATCTTCAGTCCTCAATTAAAACACACTGTTACCGAAGAAGTAATGTCTTCCTCGAAAACGTAAAGTCAAAACCCAAATTAATTTTACTTTCAGAAACAACTTCCGTAATTAAAAGAACTGAAACCGAGAAAAACTGCAGGTTTTCAATTAATATCTAAGGAAATTGTGAAACAGCTCAGTATGGCCACTATAGGAGCAATCATCGCTATTTACAAAATGATGCATGTATCAGAATAAAGTATTTTCTATCTGCCTGGAAGAAGGCCACAATTTTACCGTTCCATGATCCCAGAAAAGACTTACAATCCGGCTAGCTTCCGCCCAATTAGTCTACTTCCAACTCCAGCACATATTTTTGAGAAACCTATTCATAACAGGGTAACTGAGTATCTCAAAAAATTGCTTGCCAACCCCTCCTACCATTGTGGATTCAGGTCTAGGTAGGACGTCTAGCGCTCTTCATTTCGGCCTAATTCTTGTGGTAAAATTTGTATCAATAAATTAAAAATTTGTTGCTGGATCACTGTAATTTTTTTTACTACTAACAAATAAAACTATAAAAAATAAAATGGCGTAAAAATTCTGCAGTTTTGACCAGTCAGAATGAAAATATAGCACATAATATTTGCATAATTTTATTACAGAGGATTTTGTAATTACTTATGTAGGTACAACTTTCTTCTAAAGTATTGCATCATTTGTGCTGAAATTTGCAGGACTCCTAGAACAAACACATAGGTACATCAAACTCAAGAAATTTTAAAATTATGTTATTTATTTTGTTGCAATGCACTTTCGAATTTTTAGTCCAAACTTGTTCAATTTTTAAAATGTTTAAAATTAAATATTTTCCTTATTTTTTAACAAATATTAATAATTCTAGAGTTTGAGATTCTTTACTGTCTTTTACAACCCTCTGCTATAATTCAATTTAATTGGATGAGTACTTTTGATTAAGATGTACCTAAAGCTATAAAAATGAGAATTCACCAGCTCCATAATTCTCATCATTTTCTTAGGGCACATCATTCCTCTTTATTTTCTTGTTCCTTCCTTGAACCCTAGCAACTTTATGAATTTCCTGCATGACTTTTTCTGTTTTCAAAATGCGCTCCTCATCTATTTGCTTCATCGCTTTACATGTATTTACTCCAGGTTCAATACCAATTTTCTCAAGTACAAATCTTCTGCATTGCACCTCATCATTGAAGCAAATAGCTGCATCCATCACACCAATTTTGAGAGTATTTTCACCAACAAATACAGTTTTTGGCAACCTCTTCCAAATACAACAGTTAAACTCTCATTGGGATTTTGTGTTCCCCCATGCACACATTTCTTTACAAGTTTTTCATCACTGAGGTCCCTATATACAAGCTTGATGACATCCATTATAGTCATGGGAAGATAATGTTTGTGCTTATATTTATCTCCCCCAGCTATCTGCTTTTGATACCCACCCCATGATACCCTTAGGGCACAAATTATGAACATGATTCTCATCTGTGGACATCTTGTGGAAATAAGAAGCCCACACTGCTTGATTCATTGACTTAACATCTTTACTTTTCCTTATTTCCATGCCATAATAATTCTGGAGCTTGTCAATTTCTCCATCAGTAAGTCTTCCTCTTCCTTTTATACCTTTCCCATCACTCAATTTCTTACCAGAAAATTCCTGCCTCAGTTTTCTGAGTCTGGTACAGTACTGGAAACATAAATTGATCGCGGCCGTCTGCGGCTAAGTTCAGCTTTTGCACGGCTTGGACAGCCCTTGTCATGACGAAACGTCGCAGGCGCAGCCTCACAAACCATCGTAGCCAATCTCAACGCAGGGGGGAGTGCTCTAACAAAATTACGTCGTACAAAATGGCGGGCGCCGCCAGTTCAGATGAAGTATTTTCAAATGAAAAATACATGAAAGAAACACTTCAATGAACATGAAAGTAAATTCATTGAAATATATATGAACTCGTAGCACTTAACCACTGTTAACACAATTCTTTTTGAAGAAATTACATTGATATCAGACAAAATAACACTAATTTTAGAACAATTACGTTCTTATAGATATTTAAATTCCAATATTCTTCTCCAAACGCAATTTATGAACTTTATCAAATGACCAGTTTACTACAGAATTTTGCGATAAGAAAAACGATTATAATTGCATATTTTCAATTGTTCATATGTATATTTACATTTGCAAAAATGCAAAATACTGTCTTTCTCGAATCGTTAGGACTTCCAGGGAACCATTTCAATAAAAGAAAGTAAAATTCAAAGACCAGCTGTATATTTATCATTAAAGTAACAATTAAACTAGATAATAAGCAATTAATTTGCATCTCATGTCAAAATTGTTATTTTGCTATCATCAAATCAGGGGCAATTTGGGGACACTCCCCGGCAGGAATAGCGCACATTTCGGAATTGTTTATAAAATTGTTAATTGTTGCAAAATTGTTAATTCGCAGTTTTTTATTCTGGGACATCAGAAAACCCTTCCCACTTTAGAATTGCCAAATTTGGAAATTGTTTATAAATTTTTAAATTTTACAAAAAAACGTATTGCTTTTTTAAAATTGCCTTTAAACGAGATGTAAAATTCCGCAATCCGATTAGCGCTTCCTTTCGTTTTCGAGATACGTAAGTGTTTATAAGAAATTAGCATGTCATGGCAACTATTTTTTTGGCAGTTCCCACGTGAAGCTTTTTTAAGCCGTTTTGCAACGGCTCGCTTAGTTTCTCCGGCAAATACATTTGAAGTTCCTAACGGGGTGGAGGGGACAAGCGTCCACAACGATGGCATTAATTGCCACGAAAATTGTTGCTGGTTAGATATTCCTGGTTTTCAGCTCCTTAATTTTTCATTTTATTCTAAATACCTTAAGTTCCATTTGTTTAACAATTCCAGCATAAAATTTAAAATACTACTCAAGTCGACTACCGAACAATCTTCAACTTGGGAGCAAGAAAGAGTCATCAATTGGCTTCCAGAAATACCTCCCGGTGAAAATTGCGTCCTTCCTCCACACGTTTCAAGGCGAAATAGGCTGAGCTTGTAAGCGTAAATCGTAACACACGCTTTCCCTCGAGAAAGCCTTTATCCACCTTCTTAGGAAGCCAATTCTTTACATATAAAATTGTGGAAAAATTTTCAAATTAAATAAACAAGAAAACAATAATTTTGCATTAATTGTCTTGACGTATAAATATAGACATTAAAGCTTCCGGCTCCTCAGTATTCACACTTCCAAATACGAAATACATAGTTATAACATTCACAATTTCATTCTAACCAGTAAGTCTGCTGCCTTTAGAAGCATATAGCATCAGCATGGAATATGCGAAAAAGTAATAATACTATTATAATATTGTATTGACATATGTTTATTTATGAACATTTGTAATTGAAGGAATGTGAACTTACGTATGCAGTTAAGTAAATTTCAATGAAGGTGCAAAGTTTGCAAATAAACATGTTTTTAAAATTCAATTATTCCAAGTTCAGAACAATTCCTAGACGCATTCTTTTCCATTTGACACTAACACGCCAATGATTTTTGACACTACCCTCTGAATCGAAGTGGATTATTTGAGGTCATCGCTTATCGCGTCAAAATCATGGAAGTTTACACGTCTTCGAAATACGTATACCCCGAGGTCATCTTCATGAAACACAGAGAATCTCATATGAAAGAATCAGTCGTCATTTCAACAATGAAGCTACTACGACATAATAATCATAATATCCTCAATTTCGTTTACTTATAGTGTTCTTTCGATCGTGCTCCGTGTCTCTGAGTAGCAAACATTAACATAATCGTTAAAATTAAAAGTAACGATTTAGGATGAAAATTTAGGATGAAGAAGTTCACATCTTCTTATAATTGTTTGTAGAAAGTCATATCAGGTTAGTATTATTGTCAATAAAATTGTAGTTTTATTTAATTTGAGATAATTGCTTGGATATTTTGGGGTTTAATTAACAAAATATAGCTACCCGAAGTTGACGCTATGAAAAGTAAACATTTCGAGGTTTCCACTACGAGACGTATTTAGTCATCCCTATTCATTCGCTTAGTATACAGCAATCGCTTTCATTTATCATCGATCAAATTACATAGGGTTTCTAATGTTTATATGATACCGAGTGTCCCACCAAATATGGACCACCCCCATAACTTCTTAACGGTTCAGGGTATCGAGTTGCAGTTTTCGCTGAACAATGCAAAATCTTGGGGCAGGTAACATGCTGGTAGAGGAATTCTCTATAATAGTTTTAGTTTTCGAGAAATTTAATCATCTCTGATTTTTTAAATTGAACTACATATTTTTTCATCAGCAATGTTATCATCATGATTATTGGAATAAAATGATTTATCATATGTTAGTATTTTAAGAGTAATGTGAGTATAAAATTAGATTTTTTGGCATCAGATTTTCAAGTAAACGGGTAGCCTTTGCAACAGTTGCCGTTTTGGGAAGGTGGCCTTCGCGACGTTGATACTGTTTTGTGAAGAGAGCAGTGTGAGAGCGATGGCCGTGTAGGATGAAGGTGTAATTGCAGTAATTCATGATCTTGACATGAAAAACATATGAACAAACATCAATTTTAACGATCTAAATGATAATTTTTTCGCAGTTGTTCATCTGAGTTGAACTTTTCTTCTTCTGAAATTCCTAATCAACGATAATCGAAAAGAACGAAATAAAAATATTGTAGCGAAAACGATAATAATAATAAAATTAATAACAATAATAATAATAATACAATTAATAATAATAATAATAATAATAATAATTATTATTATTATTATTATAAAGGTCATTTCTAAATTTACAAAACTCGAACTCAGTGCAGAAACAAGCTATCACTTTAATATATGGGAAGCGAATGAATTCTTAAAGATTTTCATTGTAAGATCTTGATTAATTCATCAAATAATAGATAGGTAGACATTTTCTCTTATTATTCACAGTAACTTAACTTCCTATTTAAACACGTACTACCAGAAGAACAAAGTAATAATAAACTTGAAATACTCTTGACAGTTCTATCAGTGTAACTACCAAACTTTAACAAAAATGCATATCTGCATTCGCTACTGTTCATTCTGATTAGAGAGTTTCTCATTTCATAGCGCCAAGTGCTGCCTCAAACTTGAAAATGCAGAAGACGGAAGTGTACAGTTTTCTTTTCCATTCAAGAACAGCAGTCGTATGGTTGAAAAGTGGACGAGTGATCATTTTAATTAAAAATGACATTTACCAACGAAGAGACGGTGGTTGGCTTCTTATTCAGTTTGAAAATGATATTTATTATTATTAACATCTTTACGCTACCAACTTTTTATATCGTTCTTTGGAACGATCAATGTTCCGAAATTTTAGTAGAAGGCAAGTTAAATCCAAATAAATAAATGGAAAATGTCTCCCATTCTGATTGTCAAAATTGGTATTTCTTAGTGTGATGTCTGTGCCATCACTAAGAATTACTGTAGTTATGCCTCTTATCCCCCACTGCCACCCCTCTCAGTCAAGACGCAACAGTCTAGACGTCGTGATGGCCACCTTCCCCAAAAGCGAGAGTTGCAAGATCTGCTACACGATTACCTGTTTAATTCAAAATCACATGTCAGAAAGCCTAATTTTATACTCAAGTTACTATCAAAATATTAGCAAATGATACATCATTTTAATCCTCTTTTCATGGTCTATCCATTGCTGGTGATAAAAATATATAGTTCCATTTAAAAAATCGAAGATGATTATATTTCTCGAAAATTAAAAATATTATAGATAATTTCTCTACGGCTCGTTACTTGCCCCATGATTCCGCATTATTCAGCAAACACTTCATTTCGATATCCTGAACCGTTTAGAAGTTGTGGGGGCGGTCCATAGTTGGTGGGACCCCCTGTTTATGTAATAACATTAGAACTGCATTCTCACGGGCAGTAATTCGGGCTCTGTAATTATTCTTTTTTGCGTGTAACCTACTCTGTGGTGTGTGAAAGTGTATTTATTTATATATTTATTTTTACTTCCTCGTAAACATTCGGAGTAACAAAAGTAATATTTAGAGAGGTATGTATGTAATGTTGCAGTAAATCGATGTCGAGAATTTAATGGAATTACACGTTTTAGGGGTCTTAAGTTACCAAGAGAGTGTTGTTATTATATCAAAACGTCCGTCTCTCCGTCCATGTGTCCGCTGGTCTGTCTGTTTCTCTGTGAACACTAGTGTGTAAACTATTCGTAGAATTTTTGTCAAAACTAATTTTCCATTAACGATCTGGCCCAAATCGAGGCCCTGCGATTTTGAAAATAATTCTTTAAATGTTGGGGTAATTTAGTTGAAGCCCCTGTGAAGCATTTTCAAACTTTTCTTAAAAACGGCCCCCAAGTTGTTCGACCTACATATGTAACCACAGTCGAACATCCGCCAACGTCGGAACTCGAACTCTAGGGCCTCGCGGTCAGTAAAGTTACGGGGAAAACTGTAACGATGCCACTGAGCTATCGCAACCTTTGCAACGTGTACTTAAAAACATTGTAAGTCTTTTTCCATACAAAGTTTTAATTTTTCAATATTACAAATATTCAATTGTTTCATATTATTCATGGGCATAGTAAATTTAACTTAAAGCTTCCTGCTTGAATCGTGTGTAACAAATCGGACAAATTGTATATTTGAAAATATTATTACAATACAATTAATTAATTATTACAATTAATACAATGAAGATCTATTGAGTGACAAAATGATATTCCTCTAAAACTGAAAAATGTACCGAAACGAATGTTTGCTATTCTGGCAATTTTCTGTGTACTTTTCGTTACTTCTGTGAACGTTGTCAGAAGAATACACTGCGTTAGACGAAAGATAATTATACATATTTCTTTCTTAATGTAATCTGCTCTTCATTATTAGTCTTTCAAATCATCTCATGTGCACGTTTCTTAAAATATGAGTGTTCTTCGCAAAAGTTTGAGTTATATAGTGACAATATATATGTTTTCGAACATCACCAATATACATGCTGGAGATTTATTTCCAAGTGCAATCGTTTTAAATACTAAATTTTAAAATACGTTTTATTTAGAATTTTGTCTGAAATAAACAGTAGCTTTTGCGATTTTTTGAAAGAATTTTCTGGCATCATGAACATTGTGATATTCAAAACACTACTTAAGTGACCTGCCCAAGGACAATATCGTAGCGTATTTGGTTGGGTGGCTTCTTCTTGTGCTGAAGATCTCGGGTTCAAATCCTAGCTGGCACTACTCATTTTTTTATTCTGTACATTACAGTATGTATCTGACAAATGACTTTGAAATCAGTTGTAGACGTGGATTTTTATATATCGTTTTGCTTTTCAATAATTATATATTTTTTTGTCTCTCAGCCGTGTTTCTGTCGTTTCCTTAAGGTTTATTTGAAGAAGAATGAAGTGTTAGTAGTATAATAGTTGTAAGTTATTACGTAACCGTTACCAATAAAACAAAAAAATAAGACCGGTTTTTTATTGTTTGTATTGGTAATCAGATGAATAGAAAGTGAATAACTGCGCTAATGGTAAGTGCTTTTTTCAATTAAATATTTTTGAGAATCGACTAATTACCAGCTGCACTGAAACCCTTATTTTCCGAAAGAAAGCTGTAACGGCTATTCAAGCCAGCAGTGTAATTTTTGTTATCCTAGCTGGGAAGCGATGACCGAGCAAGTGGCAACAGCTCAGGATTTGGCAACAGGGCATAGGATACAGGAGGCCTGTGGCCGCCGCTTGGCCCTTTAACACAAGGATGGTTTCTTCATGGTAGGGAAGAAAGTGAGAGGGAATTATGTGAGCTTATTGCACTCGTCGGTCACAAATCATGTGCGACCGCGCCATGTGTCTGCCTGAATTTTGACATTTGCAAACACGTTAGGAACGTATGTTAGCACGGTGTTTAAAAAATCTGTTCCTCAATGCTTCTGTGCAAAATTGGTTGTATTTTGATCTGTACGAGAATTCGTAAACGTGTTTTAAATTAAAAATTTCACAAAACAATATGAATATCGTCATCCATTTTTAACATGAATAAAGTAATATATTTACCCAACAGAAACGTGAATTATGAAGACAGAATATTAACAAAAGAATTGGGATCCCTTTGACCAGACTTGTGCATCAATCAAATGTCCAGTAATGAAAATAGGTCGGACATTTAAGCGGTAAATATTCTTATATTTAGTGCCCTCCCTGGTTACTAATCTGGTCACCCTAGAGGCGCCACTAGATCATAGCTACCTTAAAACACTGAGAAAGCAAATTCATTCACGTCTTAAATTCCCTAACGATCACTGATCACATATGACCCCGTAGGTCATATGTGGTCAGTTATGGGATTGAAAATAGAAAATACAGTTTGTCTAATAAAAAAATATTTAACATGAGAGGTCTGAGAGACCGAAGTGTAATTGACCCTGCGACTACGGCAACGTTGCTGAAATCTATGTTGCAAAGACTAGAGACAATAATCAAAGCAAATGGAATTCATACCCAGTATTAAATAACGTAATATGTTTTGTTCAACAGGTGTGTACGAAGACTTTTTAAGCTTACAAAAACGGCCATTTTATTTTGTTTCCAAATATCAGAGAGTTGGTAACATTTTGAACTTTTGTAATATAAGGGAATAAGAAGAGTATTCTTAATTTCTAAACTTGATATCTTTATTCTTTCTAACATATCGTTCGTATTAGATTCGTGGAAGTTTCTGCTAGAGTTTTCTAGTTGTTCGCAAGGCCGTCCTTTGGCCTAAGCAACTTTCATGAGTCCCAACTTCAGACGGGGACATAGATAATTGAAATAAAATACAATAGGATCCCCAATAAGTTTGTATTACACTCTTAAAGCCCATAAATATGTGAAGACAATTTTTTTTATTTTTACTGTTTAAATAGCTTCTTAAATATCGCAGGATTATTGATAAAAGTGATCAATTCCAAAAATTGGTGGTTTTGGATAAAAGGCATTTACAGGTATCTAAACCTTCCAAAAATCAGTGTACTGTTTTCGATTTTCATAGTATTGTAATGCTACATCTTCTATATCATTATCGTTTTAACATTAGTTTAATTTTTTGTTATTCAATTGGTCAATTTTCGAAACACAATTTGATATTTTTACAGTTGTGAGAAAACGCTAGAAAAATTCAAACTTTTGCAATTTTTGAAAATCCTGTTAACCGTGAAAATAGAACCTATGCCACTTTTATAAGTGTATTTTGCTCTGTTATTACAACAAATTTAAAGAAAAAACTTTGAACAAAACTTTTGAGAAAATTTCGAGAATGTCCGTGGGGCTTGATCTAAAAACTCCAAAGTTTTAAAGAATGGTTTTCAAAATTTTAAAGATTCAACTACAGATAGATAGATGTTTCTTCAATTTGAAAAAAACCTACGCATGGTTTAAGCGCTAGAAGCACTAGTGTTCACAGACGGACAGACGGCGGGCGTTTCGCTTGGAATTGAGTTTTCGGTATCAAAGACCAACAATTTTGTTGGTCTTTCTGGAATTGTTGGAATTCTGGCTACATCACATATTAGAGAACTTTTTTCTCTTAATTAAGCAACTGCATTTATCCACTTTATCGTTATCAGGATCCGGCAATGAATTTTTTTCTGCCGAAAATCCACCGATTTTTCGCGCACCATTACATAACTTTCTCTACACTACGTATATTACTCCGTATATACGTAGGTATGCAAGAAAGTAAAAATGATATTTCAATAAAATCTGTCTCTCTATTTATAATGTACACGTATAAGTGTGTTCAGCATGCTCTTAATAATTCACTTCACCACAATAAGAGCATCAGTTAATCCCATACTGCAGTTAAGTGAATCATTTTTTCGTCTACGTTTCTGCATCCCACGAAATTTGCGAAAACTTGAAAATTAATAATTTGTATTACTGTTTCTTATATTAACTTCATATTATTATATAATAAGTTTGGCTAACTTAAGATGAACAAATGCAAACAAATAAATAAAAAGCATATCTGGCCCAGTTAAGCAAACTGTCCTGTATATCAATACAAGTAACTGGAGTTATTTTCTGACGTTAATTATCCACTCCACACAATTTCGAGTAGTGTAACGATTATGGACAATGTACTGAAATTACATATAATAATGTTCTAACCGAAGTGCTAGCAGAACGTTTTCTCGAAATTTTGATTAATAAAAACTAATGGCGGCATGCATGGTAATAGTGTTTTGATATTACAATTATTTGGTGATGGAAACACTCTGGTGTAACGTTCGTAAAAAAAACTATTAATTTTAACTTACTTTCATTGAGCGAAATAACTTCTTTACCGTGCGATAAGTTAGAGCCCTGATGAGTCCCAACAAAAAGAGTACGTCTTAATCCATTTATCGGGTAGTTTATGCTAACAAATGAAGCTGAATAATAATGTTATCATCTAAAATATTTTGATGTTTCGATTGCAGGAAAGTCGTCAAATGATGACATTAAGCGACAGTGTTGCGTAATATTCATTTCCCACTTCCCAGGCAATATTCTGCGTCCGTTTTTTTTCTGACTCCCAATTTACAACTAGAGAAAGCTTACCTCTTCATCTCTGTTCTGATAGACTGAAACATTTTCTTGAGAAACTTCAATAAAATATTTCAATAGTCTTTAATTTTTTAAACTTAATTTAATTAATTTAAATTACTTAATTAATTTAAGTTAATTCACAATTAACTTTGTAATTGCAGAATTACATGAATTCAAACGGATTGGTAAGGCTGTATTAGTATTTTTTGATATTTTGCGATGAAATAAAAAATAGTTCACGCATTGGTAGTGATGTAAAAAACCGATAATAATATAAACTTATAAACCCGTTTTTATATATTTATATTATGAGACTTGAGATTTGAAATTATACGTGCAATTTTTCTTCTTGCAGCCGTCGACACTGTCGCTTTGGGGGAAAGTGGCCTTCGCGACCTTTCCCCTGTTCTCGCAAAAGTGCCGGCGCCGCGAAGGCAATCTTCCCCAAATGCGACAATGGCAACGGTTGCTAACAGGAAATCTCGTACATTTAGTTCCAAATCATATGTCTGAAAGTATAATTTTATACTCAATATACTATCAAAATATTAACGTAAGTTACATCAATGCATCCGTCTATTTATGATTATCTATCGCTAGTGAAAAAAATATATGGTCCCATTTAAAAAATCAAAGATAATTAATTTTCTCGAAAACTAAAAATATTTCGAATTATATCTCTACCGCACATTACTTCCCCCATGATTCCGCATTGGTAAGCGAAAACTTCATTTCGATATCGGGAACCGTTTAGAAGTTATGAGGTGGCCCATAGTTGGTGGAACTCTGTATAATTCTATTTCTCAGAAAATTTTCATTACGAATTTTTCTATTTTCCAATAAATAAGCACTTTTTACAACAGTTATTATGTTTTATTTAATAAAAACCTCATGAAAACATTGTTCTCTTTTGTAATTGAGTTTCCCATCTCCCAGGAATGTTTCCGCGCAAAAATTTCTATCGTTGCCCGCTGCAGCGACGATTTTGAGTGGCAGCACCCGCGAGGCATAAATAGGAACACGAATGCCCATGCGGGCAAAACTGACGGCCCTTGCTATAGATTCTGGTAGGATATTATTTGATTGACAGTCACAACTATTACGATCGCGACATTTTACAATCTTTTATTTTAGTCAGCAATATTCCCTTCGAGATTCTAATTTTTTTTTTCTGAAGCTGGGTATATTGTCAGTCCACTCTTAATGCAGGTATTCTTCAGCTCACCGATCGCAATAAGACGTGACTTGAACCGCGAGTACTTGGAAACAGCAATCTAGCTTAAATCAAGAATAACATTGGCATCAGTTAAACCTCATTCCTAAAATACATTAACAAAATTATATAAGAAACAGAAAACTGATTAAAATGCAAACAAAATGAAAGACAAAAAATTGAATTTAAACTATAATGATAATAGGACGCACTATTTGGTGTCGCAATATTATAATAATTCATGAAGTCCGCAGAAAGGTTTCCAATCCCCAAAAGTTTTGTCCACACTAGGAAACGAACTCGCTTAGGTGCAGAGGGTGGTTTCCATGTCCACTACACTATTATCTCCCCAAGAATCACAGCCCCTCCGACACAAAAAAAGTTGGACAGATTAACACATGCTCATGAACGAGAATGAAGTATGTTTCGAACTTTACGTGTGGTCTCACAGTCCGCGGTATCTACTAATGTTTGAAAGTAGGGTGTGACTACTATAAGTTTGAGATCGCCTGTTGGAATTTACCTGTTTCGGGAACTACTGTATGAACAGAACATTTCAAGAGTTCAATTCAATAACACGGCGACTAGAGCAAGTGACCTCTCTGAGGGCCATTTCAAAACATAGGCGCGTGAGGGATGTTATGTCCTCGCCTTCAATGGAAATGGAAACAACGTTAATTAATGTAAGGAAGTATATGGATTTGGAATATATGCATTAAAAAAAATATTTTCATCACAAAATTGCTCTCTCATTAAAATTAACTGAGCTAATGCTTAATTTCCCATAACAGACATTAGAAATTTCTATCATTACATGTCAATTAGGTATAAGATCGATTATTACAGAACAAATCATCAGATTGATGGTGCACTTCTCAATGTTGTCTGTGAAAAGTATACAAATGAGTGTTATAATAAGAAAGAATTTTCGTCTCCCTAAAACATGTGTATACTGTTTAGTTGCATGTCTTATTTCTATATTTAAATGTGTGTAGCATTACAATGCAAACAAAACTCTTATTCGCTTATTATATTGAATTTAAATTATTTTTCACAATTTAATACACGACAAGAACGTGTTCCTACAAAAGGGAGTAACGAAGCATTCTCCAGGGGAGGGAAATATTATTGGATTGGTGCCACATTCTACAGACTCCGCCTCTTATGCCTTTTAAGGTGAGGAGAACGGGGAAATCTTCAGAGGCTAGGCCACTTGAATTACTAGAAGAGCCAATGATAAGCGTTGCTTGCCTTAGAGTTAAGGATTGCTCAAGCCCGGTGTCAAATCCACATTATTACTCTTTAAATTATTAACAAATGAGACATCATTGAATTTCTCTATTGATATATTCATTACAGGTAAAAATGTATGGTTGTATTTGAAAATTCACATGTGATTCAATTTCACCAAAATTAAAATTAATACACAGAATGTATCTGCCGCCTCTTGCCTCGTGGAATAAATACGAAAATGATCTCTCATGCCACCGCTCTGTCCATTTTGCTGTTCCATTTTGCATTCCCAAAGCATTTTGCAAAATAATTTGTTGATAATGAATTTTCTCGCTAGACGTTAAACATATTGGCATACACTTTGCACTACTGAATAGAATGCATCCAACCACAAAGAAACCTTCAAATTTGCAGGATAAGAGTTAGTCTCAGCGTTTTGAAATTTGCCAGAGAATTTATTTATAATAAAACGTGTGTCAACGATACATGAAGAATCGAAAGTTAAAAAACAGCTTATGAGCAACAATTTCCACCGATTTGTCGTAAGTCACAAATCGTTAATACAATTTAATCAGCAGAAAGCAAGACACTGCAAAACTATTTGAATTTTATACTTGACAGCAAAGAACGAATGAATTGGGGGCTCAAAACAAGTGAGGGTTGTCATCAGACGCTAAGATTCTATAAACAATTGCGTATCTCGAAAACGAAAGGCGTTAGCTCCGGTTGGATTGCGGAATTTTGCATCTTGTGTAAAGGGAATTGAGATGAGAGAATAAAAAAGAATTGCAAAATTTGTAAAATTATAAACAATTTCCAATTTTTGCAATTTTAAAGTGGGAAGGGTTTTCTGATGTCCCAGAACCAAAAATTGCGAATTAACAATTTTGCAACAATTAACAATTTTATAAACTATTCCGAAATATGCGCTCTTCCTGCCGGGGAGTGTCCCCAAATTGCCCCTGATTTGATAATAGCAAAATAACAATTTTGACATGAGATGCAAATTAATTGCTTAATATCTAATTTAATTGTTACTTTAATGATAAATATACAGCTGGTCTTTGAATTTTACTTTCTTTTATTGAAATGGTTCCCTAGAAGTCCTAAGGATTCGTGAAAGACAGTATTTTGCATTTTTGCAAATGTAATAAACATATGAACAATTGAAAATATGCAATTATAATCGTTTTTCTTATCGCAAAATTCTGTAGTAAACTGGCTATTTGATAAAGTTCATAATTGCGTTTGGACAAGAATATTGGAATTTAAATATCTATAAGAACATAATTGTTCTAAAATTAGTGTTATTTTATCTGATATCAATGTAATTTATTCAAAAAGAATTGTGTTAACAGTGATTAAGTGCTATGAGTTCATATATATTTCAATGAATTTACTTTCATGTTCATACAAGTGTTTCTTTCATGTATTTTGCATTTGAAAATACTTCCACATCTGAACTAGCGGCGCCCGCCATTTTGTACATCGTAATTTTGTTAGGCCACTCCCCCCTGCGTTGAGATTGGCTACGATGGTTTGTGAGGCTCCGCCTGCGACGTTTCGTCATGACAAGGGCTGGCCAAGCCGTGCAAAAGCTGAACTTAGCCGCAGACGGCCGCGATCAATTTATGTTTCCAGTACTGTACTTAAGTAGTGAAGTTGTTCACAGGTTATGTCAAATTCCGAATCGTTGCCCACGAGTCCCAAAAGACGCAAACGTACATTAACTGGACGCAGGGAAAGAGAAAGTCAGCGTAGGTGTCGTGATAGTGAGGTCATTTCGTTTTCTGGTGGGTCGTTGACTATGAAATGTCAGTTTTGTTCTGCTTTGTACTTTGCATTTGAGAGAAATTCTGCAAACGAGTTTACTCTGTGTTGCTTAAATGGAAAAATAAGTTTATCTTCGAGCAATATACCAGAAGAAATCAAAGTTGTTTGTAGGAGCTGATGACACATCAAAAAACTTTAGAAATAATATCCGTCAGTATAATAGTGCTTTTTCTTCTGTGTCATTTGGCGCCGATATTGCATTGCTACCTGGTCATGGGCCATACATGTTCAACATTTTGAGAACTTCACATCACAGATATCTTCGTTATACACTGAAGATCCAAACAATGCAACATTTTGTGAACATTAGTCTGGGCACAGTATTTTACATTTACCTCAGATCTCACCGTCAAATTTTGACTGGTTTTTACTAGTGAATATTTAATTTAAAAGTAGTTAATGACCGTTAAAAGATGTTCACCAAATGGAACACTCACAAAATGAAGTAGAAATGGAATTTCGCTCTCATTATGCTCTACAAGTTTGAGTTAGTGAAATATTTTCCCTTCGTAAGGAGGTTGTTGTGGGTCGCGGGGTGGCCCAGGCGCAGGCAGCGGCGCGTGCCGAGATCCGTCCATCGCGTGGGGCGCGCGGGCGGCCGCCTCCGCGGGCCCCATCGTGCAGCCGAGGCGCGCCGCGCGGCGCCGCGCCGTTGCCAGCTGCAATATTCACGATGACTGCAGTGTACGGGCCGCCCCCTGGGCACCGCCCCCTCGCCACCGACGACGACGCCTGGTCGCCGCCACCGGAGGGCCTGGACGCGTTGCCTCTGCTCGCGGGCTCGCCAGCGCAGCGGCAATCGGAATTTCACCTCGCTGCTGCTTTTGTTATTAGGCGCGAGTGGAGGGAAGTCTGTTCACATTGTATTTGCCACGATATCCAAAAGAGAGACGTACGAGACCTTTCTCAACTCTAGGGAACAATAGTGCTATCGTTCTTCCAACCGCTCACTTCAAAAATTTTAATCATCTATACGATTCGAGGCAAACATTTCTTTTGCAATTGTCTGATAAAGTTGCCAGATATTCAGTAAACATTATGAAATATTTTCTTTTTCTTTTACCCTTCACTGACTTCTTTACCCCCGTGAATTGCCTACTACACTTGTTCTGGTGTTAAGGTTCCAACTGGCCGGCGCGGAACATCTGATTAGAGCAAATGAGCACGTTTCAGACGAACACCAACACAGACAGGCTTCTTAATTGTTTCAATAGCATCTAAATAAAGACGTTAATGAAGACCGCCACTAATTTTAAACGTCGATTTACATATTGGTAGACACTGTTAGACATGCACGTATAACATTGAAAAATCAAATATCAGATTAAAGATAAATCATCATGTTGACTGCGCAGTCTCCCTTTCAATACGTTCATTTTAGCCCTATATTCAGAACATGAAGACTGACGAAGTTCTCGTGCTATACGCTCTGTATCATTTTCTCGTAGATGAGGAATCTTTTCGAACTTTCAGCAACTGTTTGTCTGCGAAGTAGATGTTTACAAAGATTTTAGAGTTTGTATACAAAACTGAACCTTGTATACCTTTCAAAATAATAAAATAATTGAAAAAAAAACAAAGATTTCTATTCTTCCCGTCACTGCGGAATCTTCTATTACGTCTGCACGTGACGGCCTTCACTCCTCGACCTCTCAAGCGAATCTCTTTCGCGAAGCGGAGACGATGTCTGTCGGAACTGGAGCGGAGAATCATCGCAACCTCCCGCACTCAAATCTCGTCTCTGTTCACGCGTTTTTCCTACCTTCCGCTACTTTTGTGCTCTGTCGACTTTTCGCATCTCGCCTCTTGCATTTATCATTCTGGTACTCTTTTCCACCGTGCAGCACTTGTGGGAGATTCGCTCACTTATTATGCCTTCAACCACCTACTTTATAATTTTAAAAAAATTGTCCAAAATAAATTGGTCGATTTTATATTTCTATAAAATATTTTTCAACTTTAACACATAAGTTATTATCTACAATTATTATAACTTGAAAACATCCTTTTTTTCTTTCCTCTATTGATGATTGAGTGATTGATTGTTAGTGATTCTGGGCGCGGTTGATTGATTGATTGATAGTGAGATCATTAGCACCATAAGTGTAGTGCATGTTTTTCCTTGGGAGGTGGTGGTGATGAACATCCTCCGTTAGATGGGGAGATCCGTCGCCACCTACCGTCGCCAAGCGGAATTTTCCATAACCAGGTGCGTCCTACCAGTCGGGCACGGTCCCAGCCGGCACAAGCTCTAAGCTCCCGACCGGTCTCCAGCAAGTGCGATAGTGTAGAGCATGTTAGTGTGTGTGTGTGTGTGTGTGTGTGTGTGTGTGTGTGTAAGTAAGGGGTGATAAGGGGAAGGAAAGATAGCACGTGGTCAGTGACCCGACAGGTTGTTAGAGTACTGCTCCGACATTCCCTTGGCGTTGATCAGAAAAACAAGGGAAAACTACGGACTAGAGCAGCGGCCGCTAGAATTCTCCTCAAGACAGCGACTGAATTCGACCTATCTAGAGAGTCTAGAGTCGAAAATTGTAGCTCCGTCCGGACACGAACTTAGGACTCCTGGTCTCCTCTGTAGTTTGTGAATGGGTTATTTGTGCTCTTGCTACTAATTCGAATTATTCTCACTTATCTTTTTATATTCAGGAGTTAATTATTAATCTAAAACCCTCTTTCTATGGTATTCTTCACTTAATTCTTTATAACTCTTTACATCAAGTATCCATATCACAAGAAACTTTGTATGTTTCTTTTTACCCCTCTTCTCTAGAACTACTCCCTTCGTATGTACTCAACGCTACCATTGAATGCAGAGATGTTCTCTCTAGATTTGGATATCCCTGCTGCCGAACGCGATTAGTTTTATCTCTGCAACCCATCTTCAGAGCAGTATCCTCCTCTTTCTTGCGTCAATCGTTCATTCTGTCCTATTTTCTTCCTACACATCAATCCTGGCGTCTCGCAAAAGCGCTAAACCTCCCTTAGCTCGCGCGTTTTTCGTCCTTCTCGATTTGCTTCTCCTCTCATTCTATGTTTCCGGGCTCATTTGACAGCGATCAGAGTACAGGAACATGGAGAATATATTTCCTACGCAATCCACGTTATACGCGTACTTACATACCTTTTTGCACCTGGACATAGGATGAATCTACAATTGAAGATACACCTTCGTTTCGACCACTGTCGCTGGCTTTTCTACCAATTTCATGTTTGCCTCCTTTGCCGTTCCGTTACTCTAACTTCCACATTCTCCAACGTTTCCACCACCGCGTCATAGACCACGGACTCTAGGTACTGTCAGACACAACGTCACTGACTCCAAAACCGTCACCATCACAGGCACTGCGACCGTCACCATCACCGCAACTACTACCTCCACATACTCTATCACAGCCACCACCATCATCATCATCACTATCCCCATCTCTTACCACTCAACCCTTACTCTGGCCCTTCCGAGTCGTCTTTCCATTCTAGCTTACACCGTCTCTCCGCGAAATCGCCTTCGTCACCTCATTCATTTTATCAGTCCATATATATATATATATATATATATATATATATATATATATATATATATATATATATATATATATGGAAATTGCCATTGTCCAAACTTGTAGAAACACCTTTCACATATCATTGTTTTTTTTTTTTGTTGCTTTTCTTCATTGATTCTACAACATTTGTAATCATTCTATGTAGTACCTTAAACTTGAACTTTCGTCACCCCTCATTGTTCACTTTCCGCCTAAAGAGTGCTATCCTTACCGCTGCACAGGTCGAGCGCCATTTACACAGAAAATCTCTTCTGTATTGAAATAACACTCACAGACCCTGAAGGTTCACTCACAACGCTGAAGTAATTACTGATAGGATATTTCTTAGTTGCTGCAAATTTCGAATGCATCCCCTTGCGAATCCTTCTTGACGAATCCTCGTAATTGCCATTGTTCCAAATTAGCACCTCTTTCTGCTATTTAATGATAAGTTCACTTCCGTCTTCTCCGTTTATATAGTTAGATAGATAGATAGGTATATAATTTTCACTTGACGGAGACAATTACAGTTATTGGCCTCCCCATCGCCATCACCAATGTTGTTGAAAATATTTTGGCTCCCATCTCTTAGTTTTTGCCTGTATTATCTCTTTCTGCTCCCCTCCTTCGGGAGCGCTTTTTGTGAACAAGGTACCCGGCATTGTTGGAACACCATCGCCACAGAAAAGTGTTGGAAAGGTGGAATGATACCAGAGAAACTTAAGATCGTGTGTATTTGTGACGAACACGAATAGAAGACGGCATGTGATCATTAGACCATTCAACTGTATTATTGTTGTAAAACGATCATTCTGTTATTTGAGCTATATGATTCATTTAACATTTATGTAACTGTGAAGATTTGTATTTTTTTCTGTAGCTCTATCTTATGTCCTGCAAAATATTTCTTCTAGAACTAATAAGATTTCGTCCTAATACGATGTCGAATATTTCCACAAGAAATTGCCAAAAATGCATTTAAATCAATATTATTTCATTACATTATGTTATAGATTTATTTTCTTTGAGATGTTTGCCCATCAGCAATGTGAATTATATTTTTGTAAAAAACGAAAGTTGTTGGTTAAAGCCCTCAGTTAAACATTTTACTCAAACTATTGAAGCATTTCTTGATCAGTTACAGAAACATTTTAAAAAATCGCTGTTTCTTACACTTATTCATGGTGTGTATTCAAGATATTCAAGTTGTCAAGGTAGGTCCTAAAACGCGCTTAAAATGTTTACCATGTCAGGTAAACGATTCTTAAGCTCCTCTACGCACGCACTTGTCCAAAGCGCGGAGGTTTACAGCAAAAGCTCAGGTGAACAGTTGAAGAAGCGCCGCGTGCTTTTTGGCGTTCCCCCTCCCATGCGCGCATACACACACGCACGCACGTACGCCATAAGGGAAGATAATACAAATTCATGTGACGGAAGAAAGGCCATTTGGCGCCGGCGAGAGTGGTCAGCGTACGCGGACAAATTAACTTCTCCCCGCGGTGGGCGCGCACGACGAACTAATCCTTGTACAGCGGGCGTGGATTCAGTCGTTCTTCCTCTGCAGGAGGGCGCAACTTTCGAGCTACACGCGGGCGGAGAGTGGGTGGAGAGCGGGCGGAGCGCGGGGAGGAACGGGGGTGTCAGAGGGAAAAAAGTGGGCCATGGGGGCGGACAGTGGTGAGCCGAGCCGGAGCGCGAAAAACGACGCCGGCAACGGCGCATTCTGCGCAGGAACTCCTCTGGCGAGACACAATAATATTCCCGGCGGCTGTTAGCGCTGACAAATTCCCGCACCTGGTGCGCGGGGGAGGTTGCGCTCGGAGGAGAGGTAGTGGCAGTGTACATGGTGGTGGTGATGAGAAGTGTGTGTGTGTGTGTGTGTGTATGTGTGTATTCGTGTGTGTGTACACTATCAGAAATTACATTAAATTTAATGTAGATTGAATGTACGACTGTAAATTAATATCAATGTACCTTGCACATTAAAGGGTGATCAATGTATTTGTACATTAAATTTAATGCGTAAATTGAAATCAATGTAGATTTAATATACGACGGTACATGAAAATCAATGTACCTTGTACATTAAGGTGATATTAACGTACTTGTACATTAAATTTAATGCTTAAATTAAAATCAATGTAGATTTAATATACATCAGTACATGAAACTTAGTACTTTTACATTAAAGAGAGATTAATATAATTCGTCATTAAATTTAATGATTAAGTTAAAATTCCAACAGATTTCATATATAATTACGGAACACATGGAACATAGATACTGTTTAAAAACTTTTAAAAATATTTCCTCCGCTATTTAAACTAACGTATAATAAATTTAAAATATAATTTTTGTTTGAGCTTTATATTTTATTATGTACAATAATTTTTAATTTTCCACAAAACCATTTAGTTTAATACTGTATTTCAACATGAAATATTAACAGTCGTTCTGCGTTTTTGCAACGTTGGCCAGCTGTCGGATCTCGTCGAGTTGGGGCGGCTTAGGGAATTCCGAACGCTTCCTGTCCCTTGCTGGCCTGGGTGACGGGTTTCTCAGCCTGCCCTTTTCAGATACTCAAAGTGTTTCGCATTCATTCGTATTCTGAAACGTTGCAGTCGTGTTCTTACGTGATAGAGTAATAGTTGTCTTTTCTAAAACGTGTGTAAAATTAAAAAAAATGGCGTAACTATCTGATATGAAAACTTGTCAAAAGGTATAAATGTTATTCCTCACTTCCTGTTCTTATCACTGCAGTTTCCTAGAGCGGTAGGCGGTTAACATCGAGAGAAGCTAAAGCAATTCAGGAATATTGAATTTGTCAAGGTAAAAAGAAAAAAACAAAAAAAGTTCCAGTATTTTGTAAAGACGTTATTGAAGGTGTGATAATATTATTTGCGTTTTTAGATATACGTATTCTGCAACATTACAATCAACCCTCGAATTCATACGAGTAAGTTAAAGTTGTATTACTATTGCCCATTAAATTCAAAATAATGTTTCATTAAATAAATTATTACGATTGATAGAACATTCGAGAAAAAAGTAGTTATATAACAACTTTGAGAATTTTTAATAAACTGACAATTCGTCTCAGTTTTAAGTAACAGAAAAATTGCATTAAAGAAAACATTGTCAAAATTGATCTTGTTAAATTGAGAATGGATTGTATCCTTACGAACAAAATAGTTTTTCTGATTTAGTAATTTTTTAGAATGACCAAAGAAGAAAGATAGGTAACATTATGTAATTATAATATTACCATCTACTAATAATATTACTAATAGTTTTATTTTACATTAAATCATTTTTTTCTCATTTTGTTCTTTTATTGTGCCTGTACCTTCTCCTTGTTTTACTCAGTGCCTACGCACAAGCAAATTCATTGTCTATGTCAGTTCTTTTTATTGTTATTTGTTTAACTGTGTAAAAATGTAATGCTTAATAAATATTATTTATGAACAATAAAATTATTACTTTCAGAGAAATTATGAAAATAATTCGAACAGAAGGAGACAAAAGGCCATAAAAAAGTGGAAAAATTTGATTTTGAGTTCTTAAATTGGCAAAAAAATATGAACAAAATACAATGAAGAGTATATTGTAATAAGTTGTGAATTTTTCATTTCTCAAGTGGTGATAGTTTTGTATTTTTGAATAAAATAAAATTTTGTTTATTAATAAAAGTAAAATAATTATTCATTCTTTAAATAAATTCTTGACAAAATTAATTCGATATTTGGTACATAAGTTAATGGTTATTTATATGCCAACGACATTATAAGGTTCTAATAATATCAATAAAAAGGATTTTTGTCACCCATGATCCTTACAAGAACTTAACGCCCGTGGCACGTAGATTTAATTTTTACCTATAGGCAAAAATTATAATTAAATTTATAATTTTAATGCTTCGGGATTACTGCTATACTAATTCACTACATGTTAACTTGACTCCATTTGTCCTCTAAGTTACAATTCGTCATTTCATTATTCCATAGGAAAGAGACGAAATTTGTAAATATGTAACAACATTCATATGTATTGGTTGCCACGTCGTTTTAGGAGAATTTGCACTTGAAGGAGAAGTAGAAAGCACACTCAAAAATTTCTGCATTACTTTTAATGTAAAAGTACATGGAAGTAGTTATCATGTACGTGAATTAAATTTAATGTACTCTACAGTAAATTTAAAGTACATAGGTAAATTAAATTTAACGTACATGTTCAGTAAATTTAATGTACACGTGCAGTACAATTTACTGTACGTGTACATTAAATTTAATGTACGAACATGATAATTACTTTCATGTACTTTTACATTAAAAGTAATGCAGAAATTTCTGACAATGTAGATAAAGGTAGCTGTATGCGCAGAAGTCAGTGATGGGGATAAGGGCCACACTTGGTGTGGCGCAAGTGTGGTATAATGGAACAGCAGAAGAGGCTCAGAGAAGTCTTTTGTGTAGAAATAAGTGTTAGCGTTTTAGGAAAACCATTCTTATTTTTAGAGTTATACTAAGAGTATAATTTGAGAACCGATACGTTTAGAAAATTCACTTGACACATTTCTATCAATAAAAATTAAAATTCACTTCATTATTAGAGTCACAATCTGCTTACTTGTATCACTCTGAAATCTCTGTATCTGAAAAGCAGTTCTATTCATGTCATATTGACTGAGTCACATAGTGGATATTGAGAATTCTCTTCGACGATGTTGGTGATATTAATTGAGATTCATTTATTGGTGATGAAATGGGAGTTTGGTATCGACAATTTTGTTTGTGTTAATGACTACGACGATGAGTGCTTCACCGGCAAAAAGACGATGTTGGTAAATACGTCCTCTCGGCCATCAGCGAAGGTTCGATACCGAGCGGGGTGCGTGGATTTTCGAAGGGAGAAAATTTGCAGTCGCCATGGCGAACTTCTTGCATAAAATCTTACTAAATGCATGGCAAAATTAATTCCTCCGACAACTCCCATCTTAATCAGATCTACACACACTTAGCCGTGTACGTTTCAAGTTATGAGTCAATATTACTGTGAGCGCTGTTTTGATGTTCCCTGGCCGGACACTTGGGCATCAAAATATATTACCAACTCTGTGAGCTTACAGGATACTTCTTTTTAAATGCGACTATTTTCAGACCATTTTGGGGCGTGAGAGGACAATGGTTCATTCACCATATACTCGGGCATTACAAACAAATAAACTACTTTATGGCCATTGATCTAATGGGAAGGATAATGCAATAAAAATAACAAATTCCAGCAGGCAAACCGCTGAGAAGAGAACTAGAAAGATTGCGTACAACGAGCGGCTGGTCAGTAGTCCGTCGGTGCTGACGGAGAGCGTCGTGAGGTGGTGGCAGCTGCTGCAGGGCCGGTGCCTTTTTGCCGCCCATGTTGTCCGGAGCTGTCGCGCCGGCCCCCCAGGGCCGCGTCGGACCCGCGTTCAGGTTCATCAGGGCGCAAGGTGATTCATGGCGGCTACCCCCTGCTCTCGCGTAACTGCCCTGTGCGGCCGCGTCATCTGCGCGACGTGGGATGCGCTTGCCATAGGGGCGTCCGGGCGGGGCTCCTGCACTTGGTTGCATTTGTCACCGTTGCGTAGTTGGGGGAAATGTCTCTGCAGAAATGGATGGGCTGATTTGATCACACCATGACTTCCTATCAATGATATTCCCGTCGTCTTTCTTATATTACATTTTAGTAATAAAATGGCCTGGCATTGTAAAATTATAATTTTTGTGTTAATTTCAAGTATGCTATATATTATTTCTACTTATCAAGAATAATGTCGGATATAAAAGATTAATAATTACCACTAGAGAAACAATGTTATTAACTGTTCATCAAGTGATTATAATTCGAAACCATTGTATGAGTATGAGTTGTTCGTGAAGTTTTCCCTTTATCTTTACAATTATTTATTATAATAAACTAATAATCAGTAACAACCTTGCTCCTGGTCATTGGAATTAAATAAAAGTCAAATTTTAGCTTTAACCTATCAATGCGTGTCTCATTGCGAGAAGACAGACTGACAAATATCCTGCAAAGAGAGAGTGAGATCGAACGAAAACAAATGAGCTCTGAAACTATCCCAGCACAATATGGAGGATTTACGGAAGGCGTATTTTATTTATTGAAAATAACTTTGTGTGACGTAACAAATATGTTCAATAAAATCCTCCTTATATAATAAAAGATATGGAAAAGGTTTATTTTTTGATAGAAATATTTATTTTTGTTTATTTCATACTTAGATTTTGTTATAGGCATGCAAAAATCGTTTTTCAATGTGAGATGTATATTATGAATAAGAGTAGTTCTGTCGGAGTAAAGATATACTATAGAAGTGATCTATTAAAACTTCTATTAAATTATAACTACTCTCCTAGAGCTTGAACATGTGTAGGTACTAAAATGTAAAAAAATAGTAAAACAAGCGACACTCATTCCTTGTTATGATGCAGAGAGATAAGTATTTCACTTGTAAATGAAAATGTGAAAGAAACTCAATAAGCCTATAAAAGTATTGAATGTTTGAATTTACCTTAGTGCATTCATTAGAGGAAAAACCAATACTCCGTTAACAAATATACTCGTAACATAACTTCAACATTTTTGAGACCTTATTTTTTTAAGCAGCAGAAAAATAAATTTCATTGTATTTTTAATGACAATACTCAATTAAGAACTTTACCATGATTACAATAGTGAGAGAGTGTCCTCTGACGGGATTTGGCGACGGAGATTTGGGCATGAGGCATGGTATCCAATTCGAATTTTCCACTTCGCGGCGCCCCTCCTCACCGAGTACCAAGAACGGGTTTTCTATCGACGGAAGTCCTGCAAATGTCATGCCAGTTTTATTTCAAATTATTTATTTTGGGGTACATTTTGAAGTGATCAGTGGATATTGTTCGTGAAATAGTTAAGAACACAATTTAAAGAAAAATATAAAAAATCTAAATCGATTTTCATAGGCTCTTAACGCTACAACAGACCCTTATCTCTAAACTAGACATTTATATTAGTATGTGCAAGATTTATGGAGTATTGTTTTAAGGCACATTTGACATTTAAATGCAAAGATTAAACATTCAATATGCAGAGCATTATGCGGAGTATTTAGAACAATTTTACATTGTACAGTCAATAATTTAGGAATATCTGAGAAAATAGTTCATAATTTTAAAGTTTTCCAATAAGTTGTTAAATGATTGATTTTGAAACATTTTCGTTTTTTTATATCGTTCTTTCGACGGAATAAATAAATTTTTACTGGAAGAATGAATGCTCAAATATAGGCAAGTACATGGTGAACCTCTGCCGTGTATTACGTGGTCAGCAAATGTACTTATGATATACCTCGCCAAAGTACTACTTCCAAAATCCAGTCTACCCGCGTCGACCGTTTCATAACAAAGTGGCAGTTTCCTTATACGCGGCACCACGTAAGGCGCAGGGTCTCAGCGGAACGGAGAAGCCTGTTCCCTGCGACGATTCCACTTATCCTCGCAAACCTGGGCGATTACCAAACGCAGGCGCGAGCGCGCGATTCAAGCGTTAACGCAGCGCGTCTGGCGGGAGGCGGTGTAAGCGCGAGGCCAAAGGAGGCGGCAGTCGCGACGGAAGCCGCCAGATTGAAACATGAATTCCTCGAGCGGGAGCGGCCTATCTCCGTTTTATTAAATTACGCCAAGAAGGAGCGAAGGGGTGGGTGAAGACAGTGGATGGGCGGACGCATCACTCCGCGAAGGCGACGCAGACGGGGGGGGGGGATGATGCAGGGTGATGGCAAGGGCCGCGTGGGAGGGAGGCGGCGGCGGCGGCGGTGGCGTTGGAATGCGCCGTTATGAGGGTGCACGAGTTAGCCTGTCTGTTTAAAGACGCGCCGTGTCTGTCACGGGACACGCACGGTTCCGCTCGGAAACGGCGGTTTAATTTTGTTGGGATAGCGCAGCGTGGGAAGACGGCCGTTCCGCCCCCCCCCTGCCCTCCCCTCCCCTGCCGGGCCTTTTTCTTCTTCCACTCTTCCCACCCCTCCCTCCGTCTGAGAAACTTTCCCTCCTCCGTTGTCCCCTCCTCCGGCTTCCGACGGAGTTTTGAGTTGGCCAACATTCTTCACGATACGTTGCGTTCTTGAGCAGCCTCTTGTTTCTCCAGTTCTTCCCTTAACTTTGAATCCTTCCCTCGTAGTGGCGAGTTTCTGTATTATGGCTATGTTTCTCCTTGTATTAAGGTTAACGTCCAGCGTTTAATAATCTCTTGGGGCATAATTACTGCTTGCTTGCCACGTTTTCGTTGTTCTCCCTGAAATCGTGAAGTTTTTATGGTAATTAAATGAAACTCATATTTATGCGTCCTTTGTGGTTTTTCTTCAGGTGCGCCGCTTCGATTAAAAATTCAGATTAATAAACTTGGACCACAATTAAGGAGCGAACTCTTTCAATTAATTTTCTATAATCTCTTCTATCTTAGCTGACTCAACCAAGAAGAGGGCGAGGTCGTGAACTGGGTTGTGGCTGGAGGCGAGCTCCAGATATTTCGCCTGGTTCGCTCTTTCGGGACAGATTTATTCCTATACTATCGCAGAAGTTCCTCGGTGTTCTTTTTCTCTCAGTTTATGCAACTGATTTCCTCGAATGCCGTGTTTTCTTCGTTATTTATTTATACCGTTTAATGATCGCAAATATTTCGTTTGTACTGTAGTTAACTTTCTTGATTTAACAATGATTTCAAATTTAATTAAATTTAATCTGCATTATGAATCAATTCATTGTCTTGATTCCCTTCTAAAAATGCTTGGTGAAAAATGTAGTTTCGTCAACGACGCATTTTTTATTAAATAATTTTTTAAATTCCGTAATTCATTTTTTTTACTAAAGGGTGGTTTTGAAGTAGAAATTCGTGTATTTATTTTCATAAGATTAAAACTATAAGATTGTGAAGAAATGCCTGATCTACTTCTAATCAAGTTTATGTCTAATTAGAAATCACAATGGGGTCGTAAGTTACAAACTTTATTACACATTCAGTATGATGTTCATTTAAACACAGTTCACAGTTCATTTAAACACACATTCTGACATGACGTAATTTCTATTCCTGCTTTATTCTCTTGATAGTATTATCATGAATTTTATTTTCCAGCGCCAGATTGCTCCAAATTATAGTAAGCCATGAGCAATGACCTTTCGTCGAAAGCGCGCCCGCTCGACCGTTAATTAAAGTGAGGACGACGCGGCGACCTAAGATTTGCATGGCGTTGCATGTTCGCCCGTCCTCTCGAGGACGAGCCACAGCCTGAGCGGCATTTTCGGGTCGCCCGCGCGCCGCCCCCTGCCTTTTGCCTCCGGAAATTTCGTGGGGATGAGCTCGCGTGCCGATAGCTGCATCTGCGGTGCTCTTGACTTAGTACGAAGCACTCTATGTGAAAACAGGAGAGTACTTGGATCTTCAAGTTAATTATTACGTCTCATTTCTTCTGGTATTGGGTCATTGAACTCCTAAATTAAATTGGAAATAGTCATGATTTGTTTCTTTTCTAACAACGTGAATTTAAAAACGCGTGACTTTTTACTTCATTGAATACTTAGTGTAAAAAAGTTCATGTAAGTGTGCAATAAATCAATTTGGAGGTTTTGATAAAGTATCGTGTTTTATTTTTAACGTCTATCTCTCCAACTGTCCGCCTGCCTTTCTCTTCAGACGTTTCTTTGTCTGTTCGTCTGTAAACAACACTAGCTTCTAAATGGTTCGAAGTTTTTATGCAGAGAAATTATTGCGTTCTACTACATAATTGTATCAGCTAAATAAAACAAAATGAGTTTCAGATTAATCCCAGATATGATGTGATACAATTTAATATAAAACTTATTAAGTTTCTAGGTTATTATTTTGGACAGAAACCTGCAATAAATCTTCTGAAGCTATGAATAGGCAATTGTGGTTATAATGCCATTAATATTCTTGACTTGGTGACATTGTATCTGAAATAAAGCGAATCCGATCTCGGAACTAATTCATTAACAATAAATTACACCTTATCACGGTGTATCTTAATACACCAAACTTATAAGAAAAATAATGTGGTCTTACAGATATACGAAATAACTGTAAATTATTATGTTAGCGTTGAAAGTGAATTGAAAAGAGTCGTATGTGTATTCTAAGGTTTATCAAAATAAAAGTGACAAACAAAATACCAAAATATTTCCAAATTCATAACGTAATACTTTACTTTAATATTACAACTAAGGTATAGATAATCTAGTAAATTATTACAAAGAATGTGTTCGGATGTAATTTTAGAAACGTACATCTCTTTTACTAGAATATGATTGAAATCTTTATGTAGTGAAAATTGTGAGGAACTAGTCTTTTTATTCTCTCCGTTTGGTAAATGGTTTCTCCTTCATTCATGAGTGTCTCATCTAGATGACAAGAAGATAAAAAAACTGACACACACGGCAAAGTAGAAAAGCCTCGCCACAAAAAATTTCCATGAATAATATTCAATTATGTACATTCCCTTCGTGGGCCACGAACACAGAACGAATTTGTCCCGCCATTTCCGCAGCGGTGCCCTCTTTGGGATACTGACCTTTTCCCCAAACATGAGCATTAACGGTATACGATGAATGATTCATGAAATGCAAAGACATTTGGAAGGAAGAATCTTCAAAGGGAAGCCCCAGCGTAGTTTTTCAAAAGTATTCTCGCGTCTTACGGAACTTCATAAATATCGGAGCGGGGTATGCGGCCGGGGGGGGGGGGGTAGAGGTGCAGGAAGGCGCGTGAGGCGAGGCGCTTGCTGGCTGCGCCGTTTGATGTATGTAGTTGAAATGTGTCTGGCGCAGCCGCGGCCGGCCAGTGAGCCACCAGATCTCCCCTCCCCGCGCGCTTTGCTCCGCGCCCCGCTCCGCCTCGTCCCGCCTTGCCCAGCCTCGTCGCCGGTCACATTTCGTCGCAGACCCGCTTGTCGTGCTACCTCGGTGATGTTCTTAGCCAGTCCTTCTGCCGGGCAGGCGATATTATCCGATAGATCCGCTGACGCGCGTGTGTTGGGGTAGCTCCCTCGTCGGCCCCTTCTCCATGCTCTACCGATTTGTACCGGTCCTTTCAAAATCATACCACTTCAGTTGAAGTCCAGTTCAGTACTTCAGTGTTTGAGACACTTCCCATTTTCTCTTCACCACTTACTTGATAACATACGACAGATTATTAAGCATTAAAGTTCTATTATTGTGTCGCTTTCCTCGCTTTCGTGTCTCGCTTTCTATTGGATAACATCCGAGTACAATGTTACTTCATTTTCTCAAACAACATAACTTTTCAAAATGGATTTTTCGTGATGATTTTGGCATTCAAGTTCTTAGTGTATAACTGTCAGTACTTTGATTTCTTTATTATTCCTACTTAATTCCATGCACGCTCTCTCTATATTCATTCCCTGTGAGAATCGTCTTCTTCCCGCGCCAAGCATTCTCCGAGATTCTTCTTCCCGCTTTCACCGCCTCTCCCGTAGTGTCCCAGTTGCGAACCCGTCGAGCCCAAAGGTGGCTTCTTGTCGCGACTTTCTGAATCCCTCTACGGCGGTATGTCTCTCGAGAAGTTTGCAAAGTATGAATGTCTTACTTTTTCGCAGGGAAGTGAGACGGGAACATGATCTTCAAAGTTTTCTTGGAGATATTATACTTTCATATAATCATTCAGAGTGAAATGCGGAAAATGAGAGTTTTGTACGGAGATACCTGAGAATCGCGACAGACACGTACTGCCAGAATTATGAACGCATCTACTACATCATTACTGTTTGCTAAAATTTAGACGAGTTTCAAAACTAAAATTACAATATAGATAAATGATAAAATGTAATTATTATTTTACAGAGAGAAACTAAAATTTCTCTTTTCAGTAGGGTAATAAACAGATAAGGTAAGAAACCGTTTTTTTTTTATTCGTACATGGCACTGTATGGATGATATTCTTGAATTTGAAGTGTGTGCCTATTGCTTTTATATAAAAATATATGGTAAAGAAAATACAAGAGACACCTTTAATATATTTCTACATTAGATCCGCATCTAATGTATTGAATAACTATAGAAAAATTATACAGAAAATGTTTAAAAACATTGCATAGACGTTTGGACTTATTGATTTGCATATTAACATTTTTCTCTTACAAAAGATAAAACTTCCGCCTAAAAACATTGTCATGACGTTTATCACGCAAGAAACGTTTACTCTGAAGGTTTAACATATGTGCAATTTTGGGTCGTTTGTAATTTCTGGACCGAATTACTCTTCAATTGCTAAGCGACCATGTGCGACCAAGTGCACTTCACCACGCACACATGTCCACCTCGCTCACCAGGGAGCGGGATTCTGCTGACGTTCGCGTTACCACGCCGGCCGGAGCGTCACTCGGGCGAGGCAGCGGGAGCGTGCAGGGGGTGGGTGGCGACAGCGGCGCGAATGTTGACACGGCTTTGATGGCCCGATGGCGCTTCGGATTAGCTAATACGTGGGACGGACTTGGCAGCGCCGATGCCGTGTTCGGACTATCGCGGCAGCCAATCAGAGGCTACAACTTGAATTACGTCATGAAACAAAGCGAAGGGTGATGTACCTCGGAGATTACCCCGCGGGGCGCACGCGATGCCTGCGAGGGGTGGCAGCCGCGGCCGCGGTCGGCGGGAGGCCTCCCTGTTCTCCTTTTTATTCTGTGAAGCAGCCAGCCGACGCGACGCGACGCCACGCCACGCCACGCCACGCCGATGCGCCCGCCATCTGGAGGAGAGAAGAGACGGCTCTATGTCCGTGGACGAAAAGAATCCCGAATTTGTCGAACGTTTTCAGAATTCTTGGATCTTGTTCTTTCGTAATGCATACAGAATAATTTTAATTGTATTTAATAATTATTGCTAGCCATTATTTCTTTTCATCAATGTTTCCTTTCATATTATTTTGTTCTATTTTGATTTGAAGAACTATTGATGATCGAGGCAACATGGATTTCAGCGGTTTTGAATGCTCGTGAAACACTGAATCGTGTTTTTTGACGTAATTTTCATTCCAGAATAATTTCAATACCATTTTAGGTGTTTTTATTGCACGCTGCCTCTTACTTCATTATTTGGTGAAACATTGTTTCTTTTGAAGGGCGGTAGACGACGATCAAAAGAAAAAAAGTCTACAACTTGGAATTATAGTGGAAGATTAGATTGTCCTCTTATTTTGCTTTCATTAATTGAAAGTGGAACATGACGTTTTTGTAACAATTCGTCCAACCATGATTGATCCGTAATAATTGCATGAAAAGCTGATTGGATATTAATGGGTAGATTGAAACAAATTGACGTGATGATATCGTACCGTTATGATTGACTGATTCGCCACATTGTGGCCAGTTGCTATAACTTGAATTACGTTACTAGTTAATCTTTAAGCGAATGTGAAAAGAGATATAAGAGCGTAGTTATGGATTCGCCTCTCGCTTATGAATGAAAATAAGTTATTTGTACTAGATATTATTTTAATCAGAATTTTTGTTTATTCTTTCGAGTTATAGAGCGACCGTATTGAGGTACAAGACGCGGGAGGATGAAATTTACAAGAAAATTCGACACGAAATTGACCATTATTATAAATTTCTGCTCAATTAATTCTTGAGAAAAAAATGATCTCTGAGAAGTTCAAAATCTTTACTTTGACCCTTCAAGTTATGCCCTTCGTTTTTGCAGATGTAAGCATGTGCGTCCTACATTTTTTACTCCAAGTAAGTAAATAATTTTAAAAGGACAGAGGAGCCTTTAATTCTCTCTATATTTGTTCGTGCTCCAACAGTGTCTGGAACTGTGTCCCTGATGTCATTATACTTGAAACTACTCAAGCCTTAAATTCAATTTGCTCGTCTATTTTTTCGCTCTTCTCTCACTCCCCCTCTCATCTCTCATGCGCTTCTCTCACTTCTACCGTTTTTCGTCGCGATTCTCTTTTTCTTGCTTGTTAACCTCGCGCGCGCGCACAGGGGAAAGCGGGTGGCGGGGGGAGAGAGCCGGTTTTCTTGGGGGCAGAGCTAATTGGACGGGGCTCGGCGGACACATATCCCGAGATGAGGGGCGGCGGGGACCGCGACGACGCGGGTAGGCAGGGAAGGCGGTCAGCGGCGACGTCGACGACGTCGGCCGGGGCATCTGGACCGCCGCGGTCCAGCCGAGGCCCTCCCGACGAGATACGTAATTGCGTTACGCGAAGGGCGGTCGCCTTTCGGGCAACCTCCAGTACTGGTGTCGGAGCAGGAGATGGCGGTTATGGGCGTTTGTGGTGGCGATGGTAAGCGACGCGTTTCTGCAATTAGATTTCGCGCATTCGACTACGGTTGCATTGGCGGCGAAGGTGATGTCGGAGGGTGAAGAGTAGTGAAGGGTCTTGGAGCAGCGAGGCTTGTTGGGGGCGGTGGGAAGGGCGGTGAGGTAGGGGGTGGTCACACTGGGGCCACGACGTCCTGTAACGAACGCGCCGCCCTCGAGCAGATGGCCTCGGTCTGGTTTCTCGCGCCGACAACGAAGCTGCCTGGCGGCAGGGCGGCCGGACGGCTGGGCGGACGGATTCTCTCTCCCTCGGGCCTGCGCTCAGCCCCGCCCCACCGGCCCTGTCTCGCCCCGAACTCGTCCTGGCGGTCACTGCGGTGGAGTCGTTTCCATCCGTCCCATCTCCAAGGGATGGCGGTAATGGGACGTCCGGCCTGGGCACAGCGGCTGCCGAATGAGGACCGTCGCCTTTGAGTACACTCGGGATTTGATGTTTGGGATCACCCGCCCTCTATTGGTGCTTCTGCGGTGTTCTGTACCTTGTTTCTTGTTAAACTTTTCGGCTGTGTCGTCTTTCTGTTTTGTGATGAGATTCAAAAATTAAATTTATCAGATAAAGTGCTCTTATAACATTGTAGATGATATATTAAAGAGAATCAATGAAATACGATTGAGAAAAGTCGATGTGTTTAAAGAAAAATCACAAGTTAATTTTCAGCTAAAAAAACAACAAATTCATACCTAGTCGTAATCATTGTTTTATACAAATCCTCAGTAATGAGCACGTTGTAAATGAAAATGGTGTAATAGTAAAAATTCATTATTTGCTTCACTTCATTTTAAAAGTTTTACATTATATTTATATGACCAGTATGAGTAATATAATAATATAGGTAACGCGAGAAGAAATACATTGGAAAGAATCTATCATAATGTTCCTTTTATAAAAAATAAACCTTAAAAACTACACAATTCAAATATGAAAATTGTTTCAAATGTTACAAGCTTTTTCATTATTATTCTACATCTGAATACACTAGACTCAAAGACATTTATCAACACCCTCTGTTTCTTGTCATATAGGTACTCTCTAAGGCTTTCAGTGTAGTTCTTGCTTTTTACGAAAACAAACGTTGACATGTAGACGATTTGAGTGTCATTCATAAAATGCGTGTTCCCTTCCTTATGGTTTTGTTGGTACGAAATTGCAGTGATACGCAAAAGGATATGTGAGAATTTATTTCTCAACACAAATATGCCTTCCATTTTTACGCATTGTGGAACATAATGTTAAATATTATTTTGCTCTAATGATAAATAATTTAAATTAATATGCAACGCTTCCCAAGCATGAAAACATTTGGTGACCTAATGTCAGGGACGTTCAGAAGTGAGGGGGGCTGAAGTAACTTGCCCCAGGCCCCGGCGTAATGGTGGCCCAGATTCTTTCATTCAAAAGAAATTAAAAATATATTTATCTCTAAAGCAAATATAATGCCATAAGTAATTTCTGATGCATGGAGAAATTAATTCTGTTTATGAATTGGGAGAGGAGAGAATTTTGTTGTTCGGAATAAGGGGGCCCCGACGATCAGCTGTTCCAGGCTTCTGGTTTTCTCTGAGCGCCCCTGCCTATGATCATCAAAGATAAATATTGATTTTCTTGTTATATAATTTCTTTAGTTAAAGCAAACTTTCTCTTCCGCATACACCTTTCCCATTCCAAGTTATCATTTCTGGTAACTCCTTTTCCGTTACCACCTTAACAACCACCACTAAAATCATCACCATCAACCCCTAACCTCCCCTAAAATCAACCCCATTACTATCATTACCTCCACTACAACCACAAGCGTCATCTTCACCGCCACCATCACATTTAACATCGCCAGCATCTGTACCACCGCCGTCACGATCGTCTCAACGCACCCATCATTACTATTGTTTCAGCACCCCTTTACTGCTACCATACCAATCGACATCATCACAATTGTTATCACGAAAATCAAAGTTGATCAATACTACCATTTTTTTCACTCTCCTGCTACCCTAGTAAATGATCTTCATTTTCAAGGCAGCAGCAGCACCAACGAAAGCTACTGGAGTTGGCACCTTCTCCGCTCCGTCCCCGTCTGCATCTCCGCTGCCACCACCACCGCCACCGCCACCACCCCGCTGCGGCAACTAACTTCCCGCTGCGCGATAAGCGCAGGCGGCTCGGCCCAGATATTTTTACCGCCGCGATAAGCGTTTTTACAGCGGTTGTCCGCTCGCGCGGGCGCCAGTGCGGCGCGGCTCGGCTCAGCGCAGCTCGACGCGCACTCCCGCTGACCATCCCCCCCCTCGCTTTCCTCGCTCGCCACCGCTCCTGCCCACATCACCTCCTCCTCATCCACCGGCTGACCAATTCCCTCGCACCCCCGCTGACCACTGCCCTCCCCCCTCGCTTTCCCCTCTCGTGCCCGCTCCTACCCACATCTCCTCCTCCACATCCACCAGCTGACCAATCCCCTCGCACCCCCACTGACCTTTCCCCTCGCCCCCGCTTTCCTCGCTCGCCCCCGCTCCTGCCCACATCTCCTCTTCCACATCCACCGGTTGACCAATCCCCTCGCACCCCCACTGACCTTTCCCCTCGCCCCCGCTTTCCTCGCTCGCCCCCGCTCCAACCCACATCTCCTCTTCCACATCCACCGGTTGACCAATCCCCTCGCACCCCCACTGACCACTGCCCTCTCAACTCGCTTTCCCCGCTCGCGCCCGCTCCTACCCACATCTCCTCCACATCCACCGGCTGACCATTCCCCTCGCACCCCCGCTGACCACTGCCCTGTCCCCTTACTTTCTCCGCTTGCCCCCGCCCACATCTCCTCCCCCACATCCACCGGCCCCGCGGCGGCAGCGGCAGCAGCTGCAGGTCGCTTATTGCATAATGCATCTCATCGACTGGGCGAGAGAGGTCGATATACGCAAACACGACGGCGGCGGCGGGTGGCGGACGCGGCGCCGTTGGCGGGTGGCAGCGGAGGGCGGGACGCAGCCAGGGGAGGAGGAAGGCCGAAGGTGTCGATGCGCAGCGTTGGCTTGGGGTAAAGGAGGCAGGGGTTATAGGGAGGTTGGTGTGGTATTAGTAAGCACGTCATTCTCTAGTTGCTACAGAGTAGCTGGTTTACAATAAAGTTTGATACTAAGAATTATATACGAACAGAAGAATAATGTGAGTAGTATTATTGTGCCGTAAGAACAGTATATTTACAAAAACGAATTCTTAAATAAATGGACGAGAAACGAAAGTTTGCAATCTATTGAGTGTTGCCAGCTCTTCAAATGCAACTTCAATTGATCATGAAACATTCAATGGAAGAATGCTGATTACATATTTTTCAGTTTCAAAAATTCTGAGATATTTTGTTTTGACCAAAACACTTTGTTACGGTAGAAACCATTTCGTGTTTGAATCAGTAGAATAATCATAAATTGAGAAAAGTGTTAAATGAAGAGATTTACGTCAGGATGTCAAGAATCTGGTCGAATAATTTGAGTTGAGAGAGAAAGGGACAGAGGGAGAAACACGGAGAGAGAGGGTGTTATAGAAAACGAGTGGATGAAGGGCAGATATAAAATGAGAGAAAGAATTCACTATAACTTCTCTATATTTATTTTATACTACAATATTGCTACTCAGTAGTTGACGTAATCGAACATGTATTTTAAGCGTAGCAAATAATAATAAATACATGTTAATGTTTCACAGAGGTTAAATCATTGCATTTAGTATCATAAGTGGATGTCAAATTATTTTCTCAATTCTGTACGGCGTGTTTCCAACTATATCGCAAAAGTAGGAAAGGTTGTGAGAAAAACTGTACATTGTAATTTATTTAGACTGGCTATTGAGAATATGCGATTCAGAGAAAGTAAATGAAAAAAGACGAAAACCCGTCGAATAAGGCGGGAAGGAAAAAAATCGCATAATATGAAAAGATGATTGGAAAGTGGTAATGGGATGAAAAAAATTCACCCACATTCTACAAAGAACTAGGAGAAAATGGTGGAAAGTAATCTTAGTGATGGAGAAAACCGAACGAGCTATAATTTGAAAAGAGCGCGGAATAGGCATGTAAAGCACAGATTGTAAAGCAAACGAGTGCGGGCCAGCGTATGTGAAGTAGTGGCAGAGGGCAACAATGAGAAATTATTTCAGCATGAGGCAAACCGAAGCGGATTAAGCAAATCCTATTTTTTCTGAAATTCATAAACACTGAATAAGAAGAATTTTTTTAATTTTAATTAATTATTATTTAATAATACTTGTATTTGTAATACTATTTTTAAAGAATGCGTTTCAGAAAAGTTTTGTAAATACGAAAAGTTCTAACATTACCTCGGGAGAGGATATTGAAGCGTCAGAAACGACGAAGAAAACCAATTAGTTGGTTTGATATTGACGATCTCTGAGATAAAACCCAGCCCACGTATAAATGGTGGAAAATTACGGATGCACCGTCCAGGAGCGGACTCCTATAACGGGGTGCGCTATGAGGGAGAAGAGCAGGCGGGGAGCGAAGGCGCGGGACGGGGCGGCGCCGGATGGCCCCGGCCGAGGAGGGAAGGGGGAGCTTCTGAGCGCGCGGGATCCTGCGCCGAGGGCCACATGCGGCCGTCGCGGCCGTAATCTGCAGATGCTCTCCGCCTGCATGCGTTATTGACGATATGGAGATGCTCTCGGAGAAGGGAGGGGCGCGATCGGTGCGGTGCGCACGCAGATTTGCTGAAGCCCGCCTGAATTATCGGGGCTTGCGTCGGCGCTACGGTCGTGCGCTATATTGGTTACAGACACATCTGCAGCTGCATGTATTCACTTGAAATGACCGTCTGTAGATGGTGCCATCAATCTGTAATTTATCCTCCCTACACTTTGAGAATTAATAGCTTTCTTGATGGGGATTCAAACATTACAATAATGTGTGAGGAAATTATTTACAATTTGTTACAAAAGCACCCGTAAAAATTATATTGCATTATTATAATTGAAGTTGAACGTTCGCGGCGGTAAAACTCCACGAACTGCAAGAGATATTTAATACTTTTGCTGCAAAGTGTTCGTCTCTCGCGTTTAAAAATGCTACAATAATTACAAATAAGTTTATGAAGTATAAATAACAATAATGACTCCGCTTGAATGTTGCTTTGTTACCAAGTTTTTGTAGAAAGTTATCTCAACGCACTAGTATCCGACTCCGATGATAGAAGAAAATAAACCATAATAATAGTAACAAGGTGTGACATTCCTTGGGTCCAGGTTTGTTAGAAATACAGTAAAAATTTAAAGCAGAATCCATTATATAAAATTTTGTCGGTTTTATAAAAAATATGGGTCTATAGATGCGACAGATCATCACCTGGTCAACTCGTATGAAACAAGAAGTTTTTCTTATATTTGTCACAGGTTCATCAGAGTTTATATACGTATCAAGCTTATCGAAGTGTACACATAACAGTGGAAAGTGATCCCCATGTTGTGGCGAAAATTACATCTCAATTAAAGATATAGAAGAGAACTATCACAAAAGAGAATGTTCTAAAATGCCCTTTATCAAAAATTAAATGTTAAATGCGTGAATTGTAAATTCACGCATTTAACATTTAAATAAATATTGAGAAACTAAATAACATATATCACCTTATTTTACAATCTTACTTTAATTATAAGTGTTACATTAATTATATTTGATTTCTAATTTTTTTCCGTGTCTTTAACAAATTTGGATCCATGTTATGTCTCGACTTGTTTCTATTAATATGCTTCATTTTCTGTTTAATATTTTCTTATTTATGTTTTATGACTTTCGTACAATTAAACTCCATGACTTCATTGTAACATTTTTTATTAATTTTTTGAATTGATAAAGACCCCAGAAATAAATGATAAATAATTAAATGATTTTTTATATGTAAGTTAATAACTGATTTGAAATGAACAAAATATTTTAGTTTCTGTTTTAAAAAAAAATATTAGAGACTTTTACAACTTATCGAGGTAACAGACGTTAACCTATTTCTTATTCTTAGATAACTCTTACTTGCTCGTTGGTAGAATTTGTGAGACTTTGCAGACCTGGCCATTGCCTTGTCAACGCTTGTAAAGTAATTTGAGCAAGGACACCAAGAGGACTTGTCGGGAAGTGATGAATGCGATAGTACAGAAATGATAGTAAAAGTATAAATGAATGCTTGCGGAAGTGATATCTTCCTAGTAAAGAGAGTTTGCAGATGCGAAGAGGTGCTTAAGAGAACAGTGACAGTTGACGCGATGAAGAGTGTTAAACAGGACTAGCTAACACTGGCGACACTTGTACGATAAGATATCCAATTGAAGCGCCTTAGAAGACAGTACATGATGATAATATGTGGTAATAATAGTTGCAGAAGTGTAGAACACTAGCGGTAATGACAAAAATTATTTTGACATCAACATTTAAAAAATACAAGGTATGAAGTTCTAGATCAAATTCTTCGTCTTATTTCCTAATATACCCGTCGGATAATCGGGATTTTCTTACTTATTCACTTAGTCGGAACACAACAATGGTAAGATATAAGTTTCAAAAATATTGGAAAAAATGCTTGCAAAAATAATCTCAAAATCGATGAATATTGGAAACAATGACACTTTTAGTAGTGAAAGTAAAGGAACTTCACTTTGTCTCTGAGGTAATTAAAGTAGACAAATATCTTAACGTCCCCACGATTTGTAAATACAGATTATTTGAATTTTTTAAAACTTACTGTTGGAGAAATTATTCAACTTACAAAGTGTACAAGATAAATTCAAAAAGCAAGATCAGTAAATTGCGAAATTAAAATATTTTCCAAAATTCACAAATTTGACACACATATTACTGATGTGACACGTGATATTATTTATTTAATTCTTGAGCATCTGTACATACTTGAATTTTTCATTATTCAAGGGAAGTGCAATTTTCAAATCTCTGTATTTTGTGATTTTACATACAACGTGCATTTTCTGGATTTACTAATGTAATGGGGCTCGTTCTTCACTTCGTAGAGCAGGACGTAGTGCATGTTGGTTCTTCATTGTTTTTTCATTTTTATTATTTTTTGCCTCCCTAAATATCATCTGACAGAACTCTTTTGGGTATATGAGGTGAGTATTTTGTTCTACGTTTACGCATCTACTTCTATTAGATCATTCTCTTTCTAATGACTATTTAAATCTTACGTTACATCTTTCTCCTCGATTGTCTCTAACTACATTTTGCGCCACTCCTTGGAAAAATTAATTTTTATCATTAAATGTATGTGATGCTGATTTTGTTTGATTTTTCCCTGCCTCTTAAGAAGATGAGCACTGTAAACGCCGTAATCGTTGAAGTAGCAATAATACAATTGTAACGCCCTGTGAGAGCACGACTGCAGACGCGCAAGCTGCGCGAGCCCACGTCGGCGACGGGCGCCCCCGCGGCGGCGGGGCGGTGGTGGGGCGGAGGGGCGCTGGCGCCCCACGAGGCCCCAAGTCGCGAAGTCGGCGCTGCCGATAAATCAGAGGAGGTGCTGGGAAATATACGAGGCGGAGGCTGTATTTCGGCTGCTGCCGCCGCGCCGCGCCGCGCCGCTTGCCTACACCAGACCCCAGCGTGTTCCACCGCGCCAGTGGCGCCTCGGCTTTGCGAAGTCCATGCAAACAACACCGCTGACAGCCGCTCTGTCTGATGAGAGCTGCTGATGTAGGTCCAACTGGGTTCTCTTCGTGGTAGGGAATATCGTGTCGTTTGATCTTCAGAAACTGGAGAAGCTTTAAGTTATACACGTTAGAAATAAGTATATTTTAGTCTGCACCAATCATTTATCGATTGATTGATTGATTTTTCGTGTTTCCGTGCGCGTCAACTGCTTTGGTCATTAGTCCCGTTAGTTTAGTGCATGCTTTTGTTCGCGGGAGATGGCGGTGATCTTCCCGCGCTGGATGGCGAGATCCGGCGCCGACTTACCGTCGGCTAGTGGGGTTTCCCCCTAATCAGGACTCTCCTACCAGCTGGGCACCGCCCCAGCCGGGACAAGCTCTAATCTCCCGACCGATCTCCTGGAATATGTGGTACTGTAGTGCATGTTAGTGTAAGTGTGTGTGTAAGGAGAGAGGATAGGACAGGACAAGGAAGAGGAAGGAAAGATCGCGCGCGGTCCGTTTGGTAGGGTACTGCTCCGGCATTTGCCTGGTGTTGATCGGAGAAACCACGGAAAACTACTGATCAAAGCAACCGGCCGATAGAATTCTCCCCCAGACAGCGACTGAATTCGACCTAGCTGAAAAGCTAGTGTCGAAAATCTTGTTGCCGTCAGGACTCGAACCTAAGACCTCCCGGTCAGAGGCGCTGCAGTGACATCAGTTGATACACTGAGCTACCACTCCCGGTCCAATCATTTATCGTTGTTTTGTTATTTAAAATACATTTAATGAACCCAATTTATGTTTTAATATCTAATATTATTATTTAAAATATTGTTCTTGAATTTAAAGCTTCTGCATTTAATTACACTACACACATTTTGGCTACCCAAACGGTCATGTTTTGTAACAATATTTTTTTTATTGTCAAAACTTCTGAACTAACCGCATTTTAAGTATACATATATTGAAAAAAATATAAATTTGACCCATGTACAGGTACTGATATCATTTGCCAAACGTGAAAAGTTTGTTCCCCGTACACAATAACCCGAAAGTCTACTCTAGTGTATATAATAAGGGTAAGAAATTTTCCGAACAAGAAACGTCGAAGTGAGCAGTGACGCACTTCCTGAGGGGAATCCCCGCTGTGCGGCCTCCCGCGCATTGGCCGCGCTCGCGGACTCCCCGGCCGAGGCCCCCGGCACACGCGCGCGGCCACGGCGGCGGCAGCGCACCAGCAGAGGCTATTTCTGGTGGCCAGATAAACCAGCGAGTGTTTAACACATTCCTCGGTTCGCTGCGGCAACAAACAGCCCGCCGCCTCAGGCTGCACGCGCGGTTTCCGCCCCCGCCCGCTCTCCGCTGTCCGGACCTCGCGCCCCGAGGCCGCGCTGCGCGATCCCCTCTGCACACCGCCCGCTTCGCCCCCGCCTTTGCCCACCTCATGCGACGCGCCTTCATAGTTGGTCACGACGGTGATCAGCCCTCAAAATGTCCCTTCGAAAGCATCTCTCTTAATTACACATTCCTCTTGTAGATATTTTATCATAAAAATAATTTGTCTTCTATTTGTTTTAGTCACGTATCTATCTTTTCTTTTCCTATCTTGTATTCAATCCTTTATTTTATTTTTTATCTTCTCATTTTTTTGTATTTCTTGAAACTTATTTATAGAAATGTGGTTTATAGAACTGTGGTGTTTTGGTTTTTCTTTTCCTTTACTTACTACAAACCTCGCTGTCTCTCTTTATTATTTCCATTTTCTCTCAAAGCTCTAGCTTCCCCCACATAATCGATCCTATATTTTCCATATTTTACTGATGATTATTTTAAAATTACATTGCTTCAAATTCCATAGTTTTCATAATTTTTCTATAATTTATTGTGATTTAAATATTAATATATTACGTTCATATCGGCTTCAGTTGTTATCATCTTAATTAGTTATCCGATTTTAATTTCTATCATCATCAATGTTAGTTTATCTTATCCCTGTTATTCGCCCACTGCCTTTGAGTGGGTTTCTGGAAGGTTCTTTTCTTCATCCGCCGACTCCGACCCCACACCATCACAAGTTCTGTCGCCTCAGGAGTCACTGGTGGCTGCATCTCGTAAGAGCGAGCTGACTCAGCACGTTCAAAATATTGTGGCGAGGATTTAAAGGCTTTGGAATGCGCAAGGGGCTTTATGCGTACATACGTTTGTTTCTTCTGCTACCACGTGTTTCCGCTCCCAGAGTTCGTGTCTAGAATTGTTCCTTTGCGAAACATTCCGACCTGAGTTTGTTTCTCGTATGCTGAGGAGATGCGAAGAGTAAGTTACTCAAATTCAGCTTCTGGGTTTGGCTTGCGAATACATACAATTTATAATGTAATTGCAGCTTATTATATGAAAAAGTATACATAAAATACTTCTGATAATATTTAATATTATTCGTTACATTATTCTTACAATATTTCATGTACGCCTAAGGCGAAGTAAGAAAGTTGTTTTATGATTCAATAATTTATGCTTTACAATTAAAATATAAAGTGTATCTCTTATTTCTACTTGAATGACGAATCTTCTTACCGGCATTATTTCATATACATATTATGATATAAATAATACGCCATGAAATAACATATTGACATATTGTAATGAGTATTTTACGAAGATATATAAACGTCCAATATATATATATATATATATATATATATATATATATATATATATATATATGTGTGTGTGTGTGTGTGTGTGTGTGTGTGTGTGTGTTTGCCTTAATAGAGTAATTTGTAGACCATTTTTTGATTCTTAGACATTATTTTCTCTTTTTCTAATAAAAATGTTATTATTTACACAAATTTACTGTTTCATTTCGACCTGAATTTTTTTTCACTAGTCTTTCAAAACAAGAGAAAAGTTTCTTTTTAATTTAAATTATTTTACGTCTTTTTTTAACAACCAAATCGGTGTCTTCTTGCCCGCAATATATTACATCACAATACAAGATCCAATTACCATATAAAGGCATTTTGTTATCGTTTAAACCATCTTACATAATGTAATAACTTAACAGGCGCTTCCAGAAACCACACGTTTTTAAGTCGTTAACATAAAGGAAACACTATTTTATATTACGATTTTAACACTTTTAACAATAGGAGTCACTTATATGTGCTTATGGAATCATTTTAGAAGATTTTCATTTTGCCTATTTTAGCTTCTGATGCCTATTTCAGGTATTTTTGCCTTTTTGCGTCATTTTTTGCTTTTTGCTTATTTTTTTTCTCTTCTTACCCTGGCACCGATTTCTATAGTATTGGAAGCCATGTGTTATATCGTTTTCTATCGGTCTGCAAGCCAGAACAATACGTGGTCATCGTCGTATTTTGTCTTTCTCTGCAAGCGGAGGCATGGTATCAAAAAGGAAGTGTTGAACTCGGGCTCTAGGGTCAGGAAGTGTTAAAAGCCGCTGTGAGAAAGCGAGACGATACCCGCTAGGAACCTTCGATTTCTATCACTGACACCCACAGGCTTCCTTTTGCCACGAGTGATTCCATCCCACACTACTAAAGCAGAGCGCCTTGGAGGTCCTATATGACATGCGATACGGCCCGGCTCAATGGCGATTACACGAGTTCGAAGAACGAAAGTAATATCAGTGTTTTCACTGGTGCCATTTGAAGATTCAAAAGAGAATATTTCAGTTCGCTCTGTTACTTCGTAGGAATAACATTGTGTTAAAAAACATCGTATTAATAATGCCGAAATTGAACGTGCCGTTAAGTAGTAAGTTGCATCGCTATGTGCGTGAATTTGGCGAAGATGTATTTTCCACCGATAGTGCTATTCTGTTTTGCAAATTGTGCGAGAAAGCTGTCAACCATGAAAAGAAGTACTTCATTTCTCAGCATATGGCAACAACAAGACATAAATCTGCAATCGCGAAGAAGAGTGGAAAAAAGGAACAACAGTTAATTTCGGCGGTGGACGCAACATCCAGTAGACAGTCCCAGTTTTCTCTCGATCTGTGCAAGGCATGCATGGACGCTGGTATTCCTTTTTGGAAATTGGAAAACCAGACGTTTAGACACTTTTTAGAAAAATATACGAAAGAAATGGTACCATCAGAATCTACGTTAAGAAAAACCTATCTGACCATCTGCTATGAAGAAACTTTAAATAGAATTCGTGAAGCAATTGGTGATAAAAACATTTGGATTTCCATTGATGAAACTACGGACGCTACAGGACGCTATCTAGGTAATGTCGTCATTGGAACTATGGAACCGACTTACTGTGAGTTCTCAACTTTTCTTCTTACATCTGAAGAATTGGAGAAAGCGAATGGTACAACAATTGCTGAATTATTTACAAATTCCTTACTACTTCTGTGACCTGAAGGCATTACGCCATGATAATGTTCTACTTTTCATCACTGACGCTGCCCCGTACATGAAGAAGGCAGCCAGAGCACTGAAAGTACTCTTCCCGAATATGCTTCACGTGACGTGTTTAATCCATGGACTTCACAGGATTGCTGAAGAGATAAGATCTTTGCATCCTACGGTAGACAAGTTGATTTCGAATACTAAAAAAAGTGTTCTTAAAATCTCCTTCCCGTACCCGGATTTTCAGACAAGAAGCGCCAGGATTAGCCCTTCCTCTACAGCCGATATTGACTAGATGGGGAACCTGGATATCCGCTGCTGCGTATTACGCAAATCATCTAGACGTATTTAAGGTTCCGTATTTAAATCCGCGACATATTTAAGGTTCTACCAGAAAATGAAGCTGCATCAGTTCGTGAAGTGAGGAAGCTTTTGAGTAATGCAAAACTAAACAGTGAATTTGCGTTTATCCTCGCACATTATGGAAAGTTGCCTCAAATAATTGCAAATCTGGAAAGAAGGGGCGAAAACCTTGTGTCAGCCATGAAAGACTTTCAAGAAACATTAGAGGGTTTAATGCAGGTGCCTGGAGAAAAAGGTTTAGCTGTAGCACAAAAGTGCAAAAGTGTCGTTAGCGCGAATGAGGATTTGGAAAAACTGAAAACAATTTGTAGTGTTCTGAGCGGTGTACTTGGAGTTGATATTGATATGACTCCAAATTCAATAGCCTGCTTTATTAATGCTCCCATTTCTTCGGTTGAAGTTGAAAGGTCATTTTCGGCTGTGAAGAATATTCTTTCGGACAGACGGTTAAGTTTAAATGTAGAAAAGCTGAAGAAATATTTAATAGTAATGTGCAACCAAGAAAACAAAGATCAAGTTTCCATGTAAATGTTTATGTATGATTCAGTATTAATATAAAAACTTATTCATTTGAATCATAACAAAATTCTTTTCACTTCATTTCCTTTTCTATTATCATTTGTTAGATTTTACATGATTTTCTGTACCCTGCCATAGCTAATAACCTTGTACTACTAGTGAAATAGCACAGCGCACCTGTAGGTTGTGATTCCAGACTTCTCGGATGGCGATGTCCACTTCGTCGGCTGAGGCCGCGGCGGCGGCGGCCGCGGCAGCTGCGGCTGCAGCGGCTGCGGCGGCGACGGGCGTCACGGGGCCGCAGGGCTGGACTGCGGCGTGGGGCGTGGCCGGCGGCGGGGCCATGGGCGGCGGCAGGCGCGGCGCGGACGGGGGCGGGGCCGGCGCGGGCGGGCGGTCGCCCACGGGCGGGTGGCGGCGCGGCGGGCGGCCGTGCTGGCGGAGCCGCACCATCGCCCTGCACACGCGCGACGCCCGGCCGCCCGGCTGCACTTCATATTCATTTTCATTATTATTTTCTCATTAAAAACAGTTAACGGTTTTGTATCGTGGTCGAGAAGGAGTTAGGACGCGCGTTTGCTTACCTGAGAGATCCGAGTTCAAACCCCAACAAAAGTGGGGCTGTGTCATATTCCGTCCCCCATAACCTAGATAATTTTTTACATCGCCTATCTCTCTATCTTGCTTTTTTTCACAAAATTAACAACGATCATCATAGAGGTACCCAGTGGGAATGTCCTCGATCAAAAATAGGATTAAGAAAGTGTGCAAATTTACAGTTACTCCTAACTTCGAGACACTATATCGATTATAATACATACATAAAACTAATACTCACCTTTAAAGTAGTAATCCCACTGATCTGGTTAAATAAATTTTAAAAAAGGGCGATCCTGAGGTCCACTCATTTTTCTTTCAAAATGAGTACCAATATTTAATGAATTTATTAATAGTATATATTGGGAAAATATATGCCCTTCAAGCATGGCGTTTGCTAGGGTATCTAACACGTTAATACACCGAGGCGCCTGTAAGTAAAGAAACGAATGCCAAAAGACTAATATAATACAGGAGTCCTAACATCTTGTAACTCTAAACAGTTCCTTCCTGCAGAACATAATTGTGTAACGGATATTGTTTTTTAATACAGTAAAGACGTATGTAATGTATGGGAGACAAGTATATAATCAAAATGAGCACACAGTTTTGATGAGCATCAGCATCCCTACCCCACCCTTTTTCTATATATAGCTGAAAAGCGTTCCAACAAAGTGAGGTAGGCAACATTTGAAAACTAGAAATGTTCGCTTCTGAGTAAAGGCGGCTCCACACATTTGTTATTCGGCGAACACCGAGCAACCGCTTGCCGAATCCCGAGTAGTGTGGATGAGTTGTTTGCTATTTGCCGAGTGACAAACATCGGAGTTCGCTCTACCTACGTGTCGGTCTTTTGGACACATCAAAGGGAGTGAACATTCGCCGACCATGTCAAGTGCTCGGGATTGAGCTCGCAGCTCAGCGAATGCCGAATGTGTGGAGCCGTCTTAAAAGAAAAACTTGTTTCAGTCAGTATAGGAACTAGAGAGTTGATTTTCTATTATTGCTAATAAAATAGCAACCCACACAAGCGGCTCTACACCTATCACAACTAGCAAAAACAGAGCTTAACAACATATGCGAATAGTGAAGCTGCGTTTATATCTCGAAACAAAACAACGGGTTATCTCAACATTTGCTGAATGGATCAAGAGAAACTGAACGAAAACCCCGATATGCCTTCACAGTCGGAACGCAACCATGAATTGACCATAAATGTGGCCGAATTGGTGAAAGTGCCATGCCATTGCACCCACCAGCAAGGCGGGGCAGGGTAGGTGGCGGCGCGGGCGCGCGCGAGGGGTTGTGAGGGCGGGAGCTGCAGGTGCAGCGGCCGTCCGGGGGCGTCCCACGAGGGGGCGGGGCTGGGGCCTGGGCCTGGGCCTGAGCCTGAGGCGGGCCCGGCGCCTGGGCCAGGACCAGGGCCGGGCCCCGGGCCGGGGCCGGTCTCCTGCTGGGGGTCTGTGGGTGGCGCGGTGGCTGTGGCGGAGGCGGGGGCGGAGGCGGAGGGTGGTGGGGGCAGCGCCGCGCGGGGGGCGTCTCTGCGCAGCCAGAAGCCTGCGTCCCGCACCCACACGCGGCTGGGCGCTCGGCCCTCCGCGCAGGCGGGGCCGGCCGTTCTGGGAAGGCAGTGCAACACCGACAGCTCCAACCGCCCCGAGCGATCGCGAGATATCTCAGTTTTGGTGGAGGTCGCGGGGAAGGGTGGGGTACCTGGCGCGGGGGAAGTGTCTATGGCGCAGGCAGCAGTGCGGGGCGGCGGCGCGTGCGGCCAGGCGCCCCACGAGGCGGCCGGGCAGAGGGCCGGCCCACACGCGCGGCGGCCGCAGCGGCAACGGGCCCTCGCCCCCGTCCCCGCCCGCGCCCGGGCCCCCGCCCTCGCCCGCCCCCTCGCCCGGGGCGGACGGGGACGTGCGCCCGACCGGTCGCCGACCGCGCTCCGCCTGCGCCGCACACGCACCTCCTCTCAGCATGCATCGCACAAATGTTCACCAATTTGCCGTCTACAGTACTGAAAAACTTCCATCGAATGTAAAATCTTTGAGGGATGAAAAATATCATCGAAGGCTTCATCCACGAAGAGTTGATCACAACAAACAGAATGAAGGAATCGAAACACAACCTCTGTTGTTGTTACTAATACATCGTCGGTTAATCTTGGGTTTATGGTGCACCTCAGTCTTGACCACCTTCGGTACTGTCACGGCCTCCTTTCTAGGTACTACTGTTTATATCGTTCATCTCTGAATCTTGTGTGGTGATCACCATTTGGCAACCAAGCCATCGACATGAGCACTCGCAATCTTGGAATTTCTACGCTCTGAAAGAGAGTCTAGTTGTTTCGTTGACTCGCCTGCAGGCGGCGCAACGCCCGGGCGCGCTCGCAGTGCGCGGCGGCGGCGGCTGCAGCGGCGGCGGCCGCCGCGTGTATCCTGCGCGGCGAGCGCCCCAGCGCCAGACAGCACTCGCGCTCTCGCTCCCTCTCCCGGTCGCAATCCCGCTCCCTGTCGCGCTCCATGTCGCGCTCGCGGGCGCTCCAGTCGCCGTCGGCGAGCATGAGCCCCAGCAGCGCTGCGCAGCGCAGCGCGGTGTCTGCCAGCGGCGTGCAAGCTCCCTTCGCAGGCAGTCGCGTTTGGCGGCTTGGAGGCTGGCAATGAGAGCTCGCAGTGGCGGTTGGACGTGGCACGTGCGTCGCGGTCAGACACCTGGCGATGAGTGGCTCGTCTCCGGGCGCCGGCGCCTCATTGTCTCCCGCGCGCGCCGCCCCGTCGCCCGGCCCACGCCGCCGATTGTCGCGACGACCACAACGCGGCGTTCTGGCGACCGCTGGCTGGGTTGCCACGCCCTCTGGCCTCCTTACTCCTGGCAGCTCACGTACTCAGATGATCGACTCAGAAAACTTTTGGTATTGCGTGGGGATAGAACTCACATAAAACGTCGCATAATTAACAAAAGAAGTACTGTATCCCATTCTTCGTTCTCTTCTTCTCCTTCTTCTCCTTCTTCTCCTTCTTTTCCTTCTTTTTTTCCCTCTTTCGTAAATCACCTGTTCGAGGATATCCCTTGATACATTTCGAGCGTAGTTTGGAAGAGTCCTTCAAGGCGATAACTACCACAGATTTTGCTGACAAGACATACAATCAGCTATGGGTCAATTATTGACCGAAACTTAAAAACGAAGGAAATCAGCGGTTCAACCAATAACAGTTGGGTTCATCGCTACATCATTTCTGTATTCAAGATGTTAGGGAGAGTAGTGAATGAAAGTTACATTGGCTCTTCTCGGAGAAGAAATGAAGCCGATGGTCACATGACGTAGATACACGTCTCTTAAAATAATTTGAAACCAGATTAATTACTTCTTGGAGTAAAATATTAGCCATTCACCTTCTATAGAACCACCATCCATAGAAGGATTCCACATGTTCATTCAAAAGCACACGTCAATTTCATTCAGTTTAAATCGGATGATTAACATAGAACATTTACGACACAGCAATGCCTCCTTTCATTGCCGTGGAAGCAGCTCACACTATCGCATCATTTACTGTCCTTGTTTCCCGAGATTCATCGTAAGTGTAGGACTCACATTGGGATCGGTTTGCCTCGTCAAAAGTTTCCCAACCAAGCCAAGGTTGTGTCTTTAAAGTATTCTCAAGATGTGACCAGTAGACCCCAATGCGGTTATAATAATAATAATAATAATAATAATAATAATAATAATAATAATAATAATAATAATAATAATAATAATAATAATAATAATAATTATTATTATTATTATTTTAATATTCTTTGTACAATTATAATTGTACGTATACGTTCTGCTAGAACCACCTGCTCAGGGTCACAGGAAGTTCGAATTCCTTTTGACATTAGCCTTTGGGCATTTTCCCCTGACTTTTAGGAATATCTGTAAATAATATTTTTATTATTTTATTTTTATTTTTCCTCTAATTCACGACTAAATATGTTATGGGTCGGTTGAATATAAAATCTACTCCGGTTTGTTACGAGTTTCCTATGAAGCAGATCTAGGGGATGTCAGTGCCTCTACAATACTTTGCGGAAAATGTAGGCTGTTGCCAATAAAGCAATATCTTGCTCTTGAATGACCTGAGAGTTTAGCCAAGTTTTTACACAAATTTTGGAGAACAAATCCCAAAGCTCTGATAATTATCGGGACGACCTGTGCTTTTACGCTCCACATTCGGCTGATCTCGATTTACAGTCTCTTGAATTTAAGACATACCTCAAGATGTGACCTCCGGACCCCTAATGTTTTTATTATTATTATTATTATTATTATTATTATTATTATTATTATTATTATTATTATTCAATACCCTTCGTACAATTACGTAATGCAGGAACCAATGGCTTAGGTAACAGGACCCCTTTGATATTAGTCTTTTGGCATGTGTTTGTTCACTTTCAGGGCTATTATTATTATTATTATTATTATTATTATTATTATTATTATTATTATTATTGTTATTATTATTATCATTATTATTATTATTATTATTATTATTATTATTATTATTAAAGAGCTGGCTCACTTGCGCGCCTCGGCATCGGTGTCCGCGTCGGCACCAGCGCTGCAGGGCTTGAGGGGGCGCGCGCCCCCGCCCCCACCCCCGGCCCCGCCCGCCATCTGCGCCGGTGCCGGCGTCACCGTGGGCGTCAGGATGATCTCCTCCCTGTGGCAACGGGATTGTTACATAACATTGGCAGCGAGAATTTCGTCTTCAACATTGTAGAATGCAGACTATTTGAATGTCAAGTATCCGAAAGATCAACCCACATATTAATGTGTTAGCGGCGTTAGCCAATCGAACGAAAGCAATAAACACATGTTTTCACGATAGCTTTTTCTAGGAATTTATTGTTGCATGAAAAATATATTTCAGGTTACAAAAGTCGTTGTAAGTATTGTGTAGCGCTGTGTTCCGTACTAGTATGAATTATGTGCGACGGACGTTGGTTGTTACATGTACAATCTTTGAAAGACGAAAGTTTGCCTGTTAAAAACTATAAATATTAAAACTGTTGTCAAAGAAGCTACTAGCGTCAGCATCTTCTATCAAAATGCACGACATTTGAAAATCTATGAATTATAAAGCTTAAACTCTCTGTGCATGTTTTCTGGAGTTCAGTGGGAATATTTATATAATCGTTCCCCATGTTCTCGAGCAGAAAGTCGATTTATTCACGAAGGGTACTATGAGGGATAAGAGCCAAAATCTGAAACTTATTTGCCTTTTGCAAATACTTATTATACGGAAGCGAATATTGTTTTGGAAATTCTTCTTTAAACCGCTTATTTCCGCCTGCATTTATAATAATTCAACTTGTGTATGAGTTAGGGGAGGGATGCCAGAATTTAAGAAACCGTTTAAAAAATACACGTCACCCCATAGATCGTCACAAACAATTTTAACTGCTTTTAAAGTTAAATAAATAAGAAAATTTTAAAAAATACAAATCGGTGGATGGATATCTCACAATTTTTTTGGAATCTGCGCGTGCAAGGCAAATGGTGTGTGAGAATGCCTCAGGAGTCTAGTGACTTTCCCGCCGCTTCTCTTCTGCTTCATCTGATAGAAGGCAGGAGGGGCTGTGATGGAGAGTCGCTTTTAATTCCTGGACACGGAAAATCATTATGAGCTGCCAGATGCAGGACCCGCGCCGGTGTCAGTTTCTCTTGTTGTCCCGAGCGTCTCTCGAGATGATGTACGAGCGGTCACGAAACAGACAAAGGAAAAGACGGCCCCTTGCCCCCCCCCCCCCGGCGTTCCCCCGGGGTCTGGCAGTGGCCGAAGGGGCGGTGCTTCGAGCCCCCCGCGTCCCTCCGGAATTTATTCAGAGGCCATCCCTCGAGGGGGGACAGGACGGGACGGGAGGACACGTGATTTGTGTAAACACGAGCGCCCCCTGTCCTGCGATTAGACAGGCTAATGGCGGCGCGCGGCTCGACTGTGTGTGTCTCACTCGCTGGCGGCGACGGCGGCGGCGGCGGCGGCGAGGCGGCGTGAGTGACGGCCGCCCGAGTTACGATCTCGGTGTCTGGGGGCGGCGCGGCGGGGGCAGGTAGCGATCGGGAGTCCGCTGAACTATACTACCTTCCCACCACAACTCTCATTTGTTTTTTTCATTTAGACGATGGAAATAGACGAAGTTACCGGGCTTTTTGCCTTAGGACGAGATCGACGCTTGCAATATGTAAGGCTATCACTAATACGATCCTCATCTTTTTGCGTTGTTTCCGCCTCGTTTAACGTCGCTCTTGAGTTCGCGGCTTTCATGCCTCCGCTCGTATGCACGCAATGGGCGAGAAAGAAGTGAGAAACTACTGCGTTGTGATTGCATTCTCGATATTCATCGCCCGAATTTCCAGATTAGTGGTTCGAATAAATTGAGATATAGCTCAGTAATTATAACTCCAAAAGTGATTGGGACTGTCTTTCAGTTTGATTCATCCGACCTGCCTACTCTGGTCTATGGCTGTGCCCGTTGCTTCGTCTCGCACTTCGAAATTAATCATCGGAAGATACATATGCGACATAAAAAGAAATGCTTTTAAGTTATAATTTTAAGAAAAGAATTTGAACGACAGTGCTTTATTTTTTTCGTTTTTTATTAATTTGTATTGCCTACTAAAAGTATGATTGATGTAAAAAAGTAATTGATGTAAAAGTATGATTAAAAGTATGATTTGTTGGCCCCTGTTCAATACTTTTTCACACACAAGTAATGTCCCATTTCCAGCGTTTCAGAATTTTTACCGAAAATTCTTGTAACTTTTTTCTCTCAAACAGAACTTCATTTGTTTTATGCGAACAAAGTTTTTGGACTATACACCATTAAACTTTAGTGGCATTTCATTTTTATCAATGCAGATTTCATTAAAACAAGATAAATTTTCTGCCGATTATGATAGTGCTGCTGTGCGCTTTATGAAACAATTCATCATCTACCTTTGATATTTTTATGTTTTTAGATTTTTAATTTCTGACTGTTGTTCGAAATTAATTGATTTATTATTGAATATTTATATTTCGTATTCACAACTTAAATCTACAAGATTTTTTTTTTCATTGTATGCATTTTTTTCAGTACCTCCAAGAGGATTTCCTTGTAAAATTAGTAATAAAGCCGATAACACAAATCAATTACGGAAAGAAGAATTCTAAACGAAATTTAATATAACATGTTTTCAGCGTATGACTTTGTATCGCAATAATTAGCAATACTAAATTGCTGGGAAGTGAAGGTTCTAATTTTGTAATGTTCCCCTTCAGCGCACAACTGTAACACGTGATGTGTTTTTCGAGGAAATATGACAGACACATCAAACGTCCACGATAATTTTTTTGATTTCTTCCTTTTCCTATTTTATTCCTATCTTTCTATATCAGCAATGTCTAACCATATAATGCATCATAGTGTATGACAAGTGTATGAGAGGTATTTCTCATTTCGCATGTGAGTGCGAGGGGTGTGGCGCTAATCTCAAACTACAATCGCGACAGTGCGCTCCCACAGGGCAAGGTACTCTCGTATACAACTGAAATTCAAAGGTGTGCACGTGGTCCCATTCCCTAAGCGTCAAGATTATCAAACGGCAGAACTTTCATTTACAATGCCCTGCGTGGGATATGTAAAAGACGGTGTAATCTGTTTCGACAACCGTAAATCCATCTATGTGCCCTAATGAATTTCTTATACGTTAACCAAGAATGGGGACCCATGAAGCAATTCAATCATCAAATTGCTAAAGAAACCATGCCTGGCGGCAGTTATGGAAAACAAAATTCTCCACGCACCGAGCCCAAGATAACGAACTCTCTGCCCTCGCCTGCATCTCAAGTATATAGTCCTTAACACTGATATATGTTTTAGTCCAAATATTTCTCCAGTCGCAGACTTCATCCATCCAGCTTTCATTTTGGAACCCAATACCTATCTACCAAGGAAATTTTCAAGTTTTAACAAAAATGTAATCGCACACACTATAATATGAGCTTTTGGATGAAATACCAACGAATTAAAATTAGCAAAATTTTGAAATACATCTATTCACATCCCCCTTCTGAAAGAAGAATCCTTTTCTTAATGCATTTCTTATCACTGTTGGAAAGCGAAGTTAATTTATTGTTACACTGGCATTTGTATTTTGAATTAAATTATTTTTATTAAGAATTTTCTCTTAACAAGTACTTCAGTGAAAGCTGTTGCACTATGACTCAATAGAAATTTAATAAAATAAGTGGAATGACTAGTAATGAAGTGAGTGGAAGGGTTTGATGAAATAAACAATAAACAATGTAATAACTTGTATCAGCTTTCCACATTATAATACAATGTTACATAACAATACACACAATAAATGAAACATGAATAATATTAAATACCTATGAATCACCTTTCATATCTGTGGATACAGAGCTGGTCTTCGTGGTGAAAGTAGGAGGAAAATAAGTAATTTCTGGGTAATGGGAAATTTATAATTCAGGAATGGTTCAATACAATGACATTACGATTTTATATAAAACAAAATAATTCAGCCTTTTACAAATGTGTAACCTGCCATGCGCACCTAAACATGCTATCAAACTAGAAATATAATGGAACCCTCACAAGAACGTGTTTATTTCTGGTCTAAATTTCCAAGAAAATATTGCACTCTGTACGTATGTGCATTTATCTTGAACAAAAAACACCATTGTTAAATTTTCATAGTAAAATTCACAGATCGTGGGTTTTTGCACGTTTTGATACATAAATTGAAGATGTGGCTTGAAATGACAATAACTAATATTTTAATTTTTTTTCAAATTTGAAAGTATTGTGTAATCTTTCTGGTTAATATGTAGTTATTAAGTAGCAATGTTTTTAGAATGTTATGTATAAAGTATCATAAATCGAAAGTAAATTGTTGGTCACGGCTTTCCCCACATTGCGTATGGTAATAAAATAACCCAACGAGGAGAAATTCAACTGTAAGTCTTTGTTTCACTTCATTTAATCATTTCCACGTCCTTATACTAATGAAAGATTATTTTATATTCTACACCGTATTTAGGGGGCAATATTTGTTGGCAGGCCACAAACTACTATCTACATTTTTTATAAATATATAAAATATTAAAACTTGATACTTTTATTTGTATATAATGTGACTTGAAGCTTTTTCTTTTAAAAGTGTTGCAAATGTCCTGATACTATCTATAGAGAGTCCAATAGGTTACAATCATTCCACCCACATCTCGTTGAGAAGGTACTCTCCTTTTGACAAATCGTTTTCGAATACGAAAACATTTTCTTTTATCAGCATATCGAATACATTTTCTGTTATCAGCATGATTCTTTAAAGATAATTATCAGGAATGAAGTGAAATGCAAACATAAGCCAACTTACGTAAAATCTTGCAAAAACTACTAGTTAATTCTCAAGCTTAATGAAAATTCCATATATGCATGAACAATTCAAATATATTATATGTTTCTCATACTCAAATTACCTTTATTTTTACCTACTACTTTTTATAAAATTTTAACAAAACAATTCTCTTCCGTTATCACTGGATTTTGTTTGTTAGAAATGTTCCAACGTCTTTATCAGTACAAAATACTGAACTGATTTTAATGATTTATGTTCTGCATTTCTCCATTCATTAAAAATAATAATCAAGCCAAGAATATTTCGTTCGTGTTAATAACCTAGAAATAGTAAAAATCTTTATACTACAAAGTCTACAAGTATGTTGGTAATAATTCATTTCAGAATTGAAGCTACAGAAAATATATTAATATACCTTATCGAGAAGAATTCTATAACAATTTCCCAAATGGAAGCTGGATAATAAACCATCAACGTGATGTAAAACCCGTTCACAATATAATTGACACGAGATAAATCGTGAAATGGTTGAAATATTGTTTTGGAACAAAAGAAGATTAAAATCTTATCTCGGGTTACAGGTCCAGTTTACCAAGGAGACGGAAACAGAAGCATCCTCATAGGAAATCACATCGTTGTTGTTGTGCAAATGGCGGTGCATGCGTGTAGTGAAAAACTTACTGTTTATGGTATACGAGATTTGTGAACGTTCGATTTTCGCCAATTGATGTCTGTCTGGACGTTGAGTATGCATTCTCTTCTATTCGGTCCAAGAGCTTTCGACGAATCCGTTCTAAAGCTTCCAATCTGTCGTAATAGCTGAAACATTTTGCAAAATTACATCAGTTTTGAAATAACACATGTAAACTAAGTGAAGTGAACCAATGGTAAGTGTTGTTTATTGCTCAGCTTAATAAATTAATATTTAAAATCAGGAAAAGATGATGACATTTTTGGAATTACAATTTCAATCATATAATTAAAGTTTAAATATGTTTCTGTATTCACAAAAGAAACACTGGTCAAAAATTAAACTCCCGGAAGACAAACTTTCCTCATTTTAAGTCATATCTTCTTTAAGTTGTCTTAAGTATAGGCAAACTTTAAATGACAAGTTTATAAAAGTAAATTAAAAACATTTTGTTGTATATTTCCTTATAATTTTGGCCAAAAACATTGTTATTCTTTGTAATGAAGTATAGACCTTAAAACGTTCTGTAAGAACACAATCATGATCAGAATATGAAACGCAGACAGAAAGGAAGGATACATTGATGAGATTATTGAATTTAATAAACAAAAATATTGCGACGAAAGCGTGAAACAGGCATTACAGCATTATTTATTTGGTAAAGCTTTAAAGTAGTATATTTTAATAATTTACGGTTCTAAGACCACTCACCCCTGTCTTTTTGGTAGCACATTTCACAGCCGTTTTTGACATTAAATGAAGGTATTTTTTTCGAATCTGCTTTAGTATCATAATGTGTTGATTGCAATCTTGTTTTCTTCGCAGTGCGATTTTGTAATCTATTATAATATTCATTTCATAATAGTCCGAAACAAATGACTGGCTTTAAGCGAAACGATTCAAATGATCGTCACCTTTTTAACAATGAATAAGCAAACTCGAGTGTACTGTTTCCTTGAGATTTACATAAAACTCTCTTTGTTATTGATTTTGTTTGTAGATAGTCTTACGTAGATTTAAATCAATGACGTAATATTTTAAGGTGGTTTTACGAAAGAACAACAGAAATTATTTTCGTAACCTACTCAGAGGTACATTATAATTTTCATTCGATTTTTTTATTGTTGTGTAATTTCTTCACTTTTAACTGATAATATATTAAAAGAAAATTCAATGTAAAACTGGTGTAACAAATACATCCTACGTGTAAGAAGGCTCAAAGAAGTAGTTTCATAAAACATGAATCTTGCTAATGACGATATTACAATAAAGTACTATGGTAAGTGATTTTACTGCAGAGAATGAAACTACGAAATTATTATCCTTGATATTCTAAAAAGCGCAGCGTATTTTTTAAGTCTACTAGAACAACATAGATCAAGGAATGTGTTTGAGGTTAGTGCAGTTCCCATTTGATGTTTGAGGCACCTAGAAGTCCTTCCCATATGACAAAACAAGAATCGACTCTTCTTCGTACGACCTTTAGATCTGAATTTCCTCATATTGAAGAATTTGCTTGTAAATAGGGCGGCTGTCATCCGTTGATGAGCCCTTATAAATCACATCAATTCAGGAGCGTACGCGTGTAACATGTCCGTTACCTGAGATCGACTCATGCATTACGTACATTTGCGGTTTCCTCCTCTTGGCAGGTCTGGGGTAAAGCATGTACATCATTCTCGCCCGCCGTTCCATGTCGTCGTGTTCCACGAGGAGAAAATTATCTTCTGATTAGTTCTCCTCACATCTACAAAATCCAGTTACGTCGCGTCGTCAACGAGAACAGACCTCCGGTCTTCGTTTGTTCGCTGGTCGTTTCGGTATCGATACATCGATAGCATATGTTTTCTACATTTGTCATCGGTTCGCATTCCGTGAAATCGATTGTTTCCTCTTCTTGCAGTTGATTGATCGCTTCCTTCCACACGTAACACTCGCACTCTGCACACGCGTACACTCCGCGGAACGAAAGGCCTTTTGAGTTCGGGGATACGAAATAAACGGAGCCGTAAAAGCGAGAACTGCGAACATGAAGGTGTGTGTACCTGATAGCGGCACATCGTGGATGTCCTTTCTTCTCTTGAACGAAGCGTTGCTGGCTGAGAGAGGTCGTGAGTGACAAGGAGCAGAGAAGCCGGTGGGCGGTGCACGGGCGCGGGCCGTCACGCCCTGGGCGCCCATCGCCCCCGAGTGGGCGCCATCGCCCTCGACGCCCGCTGGGCGATCTGCCGCCCTGTCCTCCCCGCCGCGCGCGCGCCTGTCGCCGCCGCCACCTGACAATTCACTGCTTCCGAGGTGGTGGGGGCTGATATCTCTCGCGTTGCTACTGAGCTGAAAGTCCGCGTGAGGTCTGGTGATGCGAGTGCTTTTGAGTGACTGCAAAGACAGAAAGGAAAATTATTTGCTTTCGATTTGTAGTACATCACATATTTTAACTTCGTGCTTATGGTTGTGTTGGTAACATTTGTTTCACTAACATCTGACTCGTTTTAGACCTTTTTATACAGATGTCCTTTTCCAATTGAATCCAGTAATGAATGCATATCAATTTTTATTTAAATTGATGACTATATATTAAAACTAACAAAAAGCAGTACTATCAATAAATAGAATGTAAAGTGTGTAGCTACAGTGATAAATCACAGATTGCCCTTGTTCTACCAATGGTCAATTCTTGCTTGCTTTCAATATCAATAGAGCAGGGCTTCCGTTGAATTTCGGCAATCGGTGCTATTCACATTATAATTGTACTATTCACATTATAATTGATTCAAGCTGTATTTACATTAGAAAGTAAAGTTGGGGTCAAAGTTAGGGAGACATGTGAAATAATGCAAAGAAACTGATCACGTAGTGCTAATGATAGAAGTTAGTGGTAAAAACCAATATTTTAAATAGTCGCTTGTCGGTCAGCCTTTTCATCTCAAATATACATAGCATATTTTTATCGAACTGTTTCGAAAATTCTAAATCAAAGCGAGAGTCATCGGATTTTTGATAGCCGTTAGAATGTGCGTATAAATATACTTAAATTTTTCTGTGCAACGAATACAATGCGTAAAATATATACATTTTCTCGACATAGAAAAATAAGTATTTTCATAGTTTAACTCACCGCTGAATTGTTTTGCACCTCTAGAACATAATTTTAAATAGTAGATAAGGTTATTCGGCAGACTTGCTAGGTACATGACCTGTATTCGATAAAATAATTATGAATAATTTCGAAAATTCCCTTTGCCTTAAAATGTTATATAAAATTTCAATATTTTATAAGCAAAAAATGCACACAATATTATTTTAAGAACATACCTGTAGAAGTTTACCAGTATCATGGCATAATAATTTTATCCAGCGTAAGCACTTGAACGGTAGTTATACGCATCTTGGGGCTCGTTAGAAACCCAGATTGTTTGGGTGCAAACGGCCATATTTTCATAGTTTTGAGGGTGTTACCATGACGATGTGTACACAACGAGAATTCAATAAACATAGGAATTGCGCACAAATATGCATTGAGCTCCACCTACTACTTACTTTTTCTTTGCTTATTGGACTTCTGACTATTACTGCCCAATAAATAATTCGTGTGACTACAAAGCAAAGTTTGTAACTATGAAGAGTGATGAAAATAAATAAGATAATCGTGTATCAATTTTCCCGCAAGAGAACAGCGATACAAGCTGTTGTTGGTCTAACAACAGCATTTAATGTAAGCTATTTCTACTAAGAAATAAAAATAGTATTATTACACTCAAGTATGATTTGTATGTGCCTCATAAGAATTTTTTATTTATAAAAAATTCAGCCAATGAGTATATTCACTTTAAAATCGTATTCCAAAAGTGGGTAAGATGCTGACGATGGCCGAAGGAAGACTCTACTAGATCAAACTCCGTCTACGCATTGATCTTATCGAAGATTTAACGATATTCAGCCCTCATGACGTGACAAATTTACAAAAGTGTTTAGTCCATAGTTATTCCACTTGGACGGGAATTGCTAGTTCTGTAGAGGAAGTTTGGAATAATTTTAAGAAAATCATTAATACGTGTCGATATTTACGTACCGCATAAAATCATAACAAGAAATCCCGATCCAGAATATTATAATAATAGAATACGAAAGTTAAAAAGCAAAGCATCAACAAATAATAAATCAACAGGACCGGACGGAATTTCGGGGGAAATTCTCAAATTAGAAGGAGAAGCTATGTTATCGTACCTATTACGGCTTTTCGAGATATCACTGAACAATTCATGTATTCCTCGGGATTGAAAAGATGCCATAGTGGTTCCAATTTTCAAAGGAGGCTCACGTCAAAATGTCGAAAATTATCGCCCAGTAAGTCTAACGTCTGTAGTGTGTAAGCAAATGGAACATTTAGTGGCAGAATACTTACGCGAAATTTGGGATAAGAATAATATCATTTAAGAAGGGCAACACGGTTTTAGAAACGGATATTCATGTGAGAGTCAGGTAGTCACTGTCAGTCAGGACATTGCTGATTTTCTCGATGAAGGTTCCATTGTTCAAGCAATTATTATAGATTTCACAAAAGCGTTCGACCTTGTTCCCCATGATAAATTAATACAAAAAATTAGTAAGCTTAACATTGAAGAATTGCTTTCTTGATTGGAGAATTTCTCAGCTCGCGTACTCAACGGGTGCGAATCGGGTCAAATTTCTCTTCGAGGGCGGAAGTAACGTCCGGAGTGCCTCAGGGAAGTGTCCTAGGTCCGTTGTTATTTATAGCGTATATTAATGATATTTGGCAGGAAATTGAATAAAAAATTCGTCTTTTTGCAGGTGATTGTATAATTTATAGGGAAATTAAGAACACAAGTGATACAGAAATATTGCAGGCTGATTTAGATAAGCTAGAGTCATGGGCTATCACAAACAAAATGAAATTAAATCCCAGTAAGTGCAAGTTTATCAGATTCGCGCGTTCTAGAAAGGCAGACGACATCTAATATAAATTAGGAAATCAGGATATTCCGAGGGCTAAATGCTGTAAATATTTGGGAATAGTACTAAATGAGGATCTGGGTTGGTCAGAACACGTTAATTATGTAGTGAAAAAGGCGTGAAAGGCATTACACTGTGTAATTAGAGTACTTAGGAAAGGAAGTGGAAAATCAAGGGAATCTACACGTCTACGTACACGTCTCTAGTACGTCCGATATTAGAATTTGGTTCCATATGTTGGAATCCTTATCGTTTAGGGCAAATAAAATCTCTCGAGAAAGTACAAAAATATGCCGCAAAATTTTTTAGGAGACGACGTTCAAATTCTGAATTTATATTGTGGAAACTTTTGGAAAAACGCAGAGGGAAATCGCGTCTTTGTGCATTATTCAAATTAATAAGAGGGGATCGTCCGTGGGGTGAAGTACGGGTAAGACTATTAAAACCAAATTATGTCGAGCTGAAGGATCATGGCTTCAAAATTCGACAAAGAAAACAGAGAACAGGTGTAGGTAAATTCTCATTTGTAAACCGAACGATAAAAAATTGAAGCGAATTACCTGCAGCAGTGCTGGAGATTTTCCCTCAGAATGTCAAAAATTTGTAAATTAGACTAAATGAATAGGGTTAATACATTAATTTTGTAAAGTTGTATTTAGCAACATGTAAATATTTTAATGTTGTTTGATGTTTGTTTTGTGTATTTTTAATAATTCCTTAGAAAACGCTACCACCTGAAGTATTCCTTGAATTCCTAAGTAGTAAAATAAATTTTCTATTCTATTCATTGAGAAAATACGTACGGCAGTTGGAGTGATACGCTGTTTATTGGGTTTTGTTGACTAAAACGTTAATGAAATCAAGGGGATCGTATTCGTGATGAAATACTTTCAGAAGTTTATCTCTGCGTTGGCAGATATCAGAATGCTTATTAGAGCTTCAATATTAAAACGAAATTCAAAGTTTAATAGATATGAATAAAATGCTTTTTCTAATAGCAACTATTCTGAAATAGTTTCACATTTAAAGCATAAAAATGTTGGAATAAACCTATTTGAATTTGAAATTGTTTTAGTTATTACATAATTGCTCTTCAAATATATTTATTTTCCGTATAAAGAAAGAAAGCAGAAAGGGAGCATGGAAGATAATTTTAATCAAGAATTAGGCAATTATTTAAGTTTTTTTAATTTCGAGATTTGAAGCAAGAGTCAGAAACTTATAGTTATGTTGGAAAGTCATTATGACATCAGAATACGCTGGTGAATTTTCAGAAAAATCTACTTTTGGTCATTGGTCACTGTAAATCCGAAGAAGAGATGAAAATTTGATGTAAACCGCTAATAATGCTTTAAAGATATAATCTTGCGACCGATGTTTCATGAAATTCCCACAATAGTACTCATTACGACAAATTTTGTTTCTGAGAACTGCAAATTTTAAAGGCGGATCTAAAAAAGAGAATAATGATTTTCACTAAAAAACCTAAAGAGTGTAATTTCTTTTTATTAAAATTCTTATAAAAAGTTCTGGAAATTCTTGTCCGTGTTTTGTATGCATGCATTTGATATCACAACCCCCAGAAGTGTTTCTATTTTATATTTTCAAAAGAATTTCCGTGATGTAGTGTCCCCCGGTCGTCTAGTAGACAAGCAGGTGAAGGGCCGGCTGCTGTGCGCGTGAATGGCTGTGTGATGGCGCATTAATATTCAGCGCCAATTTTGACGCGCGGAGGCTGCAAGTGCGCGCTTTCTGTCCGCCGCTGTCGCGTCGCCGGCGGCTGCTCCGCTCACACTCTGCGGGGGAGGGAGCTGGGGTGCGGTGTTTGCGAAGGCTCCACCCCCCTGGGGCGCGGCCACCCACGCGTCGGACCCTCTTCCTCCCTCCCATTCATCTCCTCGCAATATTCCTACCTTCTCGGTTATTCATGGAGCTCCGTCATCCCTCACTCATTCCGACGTTTCACTCTTATCTCTACGCTGTAAACATCAGTGTATCACACAATTTTCAGACTCTGTTTTCTTCAGTCTTACCATATATTTTGTTATCCACGTTTAATTTTTCTTTCCATTTCCAATGCACTTACGAGGGAGAAAGAGATGCACCTACACTCTTCGAAGTGACGAATCGGGAAAAAGAAACTCTTGGTCAGTTGATCAAATTTTTGACCAAACTCTTGGGCAGTTTGACAAACTGAAAACTCTTGATCAAAATTAATCAGTTTGATGGAAATGAGTTTGGATTCAATAAACATAATAAGCCATGAAAGCAGGAAACAAAAAATAGTGAACTGTAAAACTACAACGCGCTCCTCATTACTCTCACATTGAAATATATTATGTGATGCCCATGACTCTCATTTGAAGTAATTGCATTGCACTGCATTCAAAGTTGTTGTGACCTTTCCATGAATGTTTTGACTTCCCTTCGTAAACCGTCGGCGATTACAGTGCATTCCGCCTGCCCCATCTTGTCCTCCTTTGCCCGTCGCCTTCCTCGAGGTGTTATTTTTCCGAGCCGTCCCTTTGGTTGTTTTTCCGTCTCATTGTGGTGGCGACTCGACGGCCTCTGTTTGCGCAGGCATTTTCCCGCCCGCCTCGCACCTCCACCCGCCACTTGTCGCCCCCGCCCTTGTCGCCCCGCTCCCGCCCGGCGCTTGTCGCCTCCGCCCACCCGACGGCTCCCGTGCCGCTCGCCCACGCCACCGGCCCGCGCCACCCGCCCGCGCCGCCCTCCTGCGCCGCACACCCGTCCGCTCGCCCGTCCGCTCGCCCGCCCGCCCGCCCGTCCGCGCGCCCGCCCGCCCGTCCGCGCACCCGCCCGCCCGTCCGCGCGCCCGTCCGCGCGCCCGCCCGCCCGCCCGCCCGCCCGCGCGCCCGCCCGCGCGCCCGCCCGCGCGCCCGTCCGCCCGCGCGCCCGCCCGTCCGCCCGTCCGCTTGCCCGTCCGCCCGCCCCACCCCCTGCCTCGCACGCACCGTCATCCGCCCCACCCGCCCGCCTCACACCTCCGCCCGCACTTGTCGCCCCGCTCCTGCTCGTCGCCTCCGCCCCCGTCGGCCTCCCGCGCCGCCCGCTCAACCACCTCTTGTCGCCCCGCCCCCGTCTGTTTGCGCAGGAGTGGCGCTGGGCCGCGCCGCGGGGGCCTCTGGAATGTGTCCCGTGGCGTCGCGTCGCGTCGCGTCGGGTCGCGTCGGCCTCCCCGCGGGGTGGGCGCACAAAAAAATTGTTTAGGCTGCGCGCGCATCCCCCGCTGACCTCCCGATGCCATGTGCGTATTCTTCATCGCGACGGCGGGGCGCGCGGGGGAGGGGCTGCCGATAAATCTCCCGCGTTGGGATGGGGACGCGCTCCGCCTGGGACGTTTTTGCGCCCCGCGGTGCGGCTCTGGGCGGGGAGGGGAGGCGCTGGGAGGCACTGTGTGAGACTCTACACTCAGAGTGTTCTAGCTATACCTTACATGTGAAGGTCGACAGTCCTTATCGGTTTGGGGTGTGGCCCCGACGACCAGGCGTCATCGTCGTCAGCGCAACCTGGCGTCATCGACCCCACACTGTTAGTGGGAGACGGGCATTTGGGAATGGAGATATCCAGGTGCAAAAGTACAAGTACAACGTTCATGTATCATGGTGGGTTGGGGTGTTCACCATGCCATGGCGCACGGGTAGAAATCCAACATTAGTAAATCACTGGGATTGGAACGCGAAGTCCTTCAGTCCCAAATGGCCACCGCTTCAGCGATCCCGGCAGTTTGGAATGTCCAAATAATGAATGTCTATAAGAAAAATATTGAGCTCATCGTCATGAGCCCATGAGTCTATATTGCTAAGTTTTTTCGTTCAGTTATCCTTGATTAATTAAGCAATGCTAAGATTGGCCCTTGTTGTGGTTCTGGTCTGTAAGTGTACCTTCTCTATCGGTTCATGTTTTCATGAGCTCTCATTTTACTGTACTAGATGCGAGAAACGTTTTGGTTGTTATTTGTCACCAATACTATCCAATTATTGAGAATCAAAGTCATACACAATATTATATACAATACTATATTAAACACATTGTATAATTTCTTCGGGTATATTTTTTCGCATGCTTAGTTTCTATTGCAAAGGAACGCAAATTTGTTGTTTGTTATAATTGTTGTCAACCACGTTCGTTGTTACCTTTATTAATAATTTATCGTTGTATATTAAAAGAAAGGTTAGGAATTCTTGAGTCTAAGAACACATTCTCAGTTTGCCCTTTTCTATATAAGCTACATACAGTTTGTATTGATTTTGACGTTAGTGAATGAAGAAAATTGACAAAGACATGCTTGTGGTTTCTTCCATCTGAGAGAAGCATTGAAGTTCGTTTCGCATCTCCAAGGGATGTTGAAAATAAGTTTTGTAGAGGCACAGGGAAGGGCGTTCTGCGCCGTTGGCCGCGGAAGCCAGCGTTGCAGGGGCCGTTGGGCGCAGGTCGCCGGGGGGCACAGACAGCTCGCGGCGCAGCGCGACGCCTGCTCCGTTTACGCGCCGTGCAAACAAGCGGCGCCTCCGCGCGCGCAGAACAAATGCGCCCCGTGTGCAGGAGGCCCCGCGTTGTTCCCGGGCTGCACTCGCGCTGGGCCGCGGGAGACGGAGGCGAAGGCAGAGGCGGAAGCGGGGAAGGTGACGGCGAAGGCGAGGCGCAGGCAGAGGCGAGGTTGGGGGCAGAGGCGGAGGCGAAGGTGGAGGCGAAGGCGAAGGTGGAGGCGAAGGCGGAGGCGAAGGCGAAGGCGGAGGCGAAGGCGAAGGCGGAGGCGAAGGCGGAGGCGAAGGCGGAGGCGAAGGCGAAGGCGGAGGCGAAGGCGGAGGCGAAGGCGGAGGCGAAGGGGAAAACGGAGGCGGAGGCGGAGGCGAAGTCGAAGTCGAAGTCGAAGTCGAAGTCGAAGTCGAAGTCGAAGTCGAAGTCGAAGTCGAAGTCGAAGTCGAAGTCGAAGTCGAAGTCGAAGGTGGAGGCGAAAATGGAGGCGAAAATGGAGGCGGAGGGGAGACGAAAGCGGAGGCGAAGGCGAAGAGAAAGGCCGAGGTGCGAGGCGGAAGCGGGATTGGGGGCGAAGACGAAGGCGGAGGGAAAGGCGGGGGCGAAGGCGAAGGGAAAGGCACGAGGCCGAGGTGGAGTTGGGAGCGGAGGCGAAGGCAAAGGCGAAGGTGGAAGCGGAGGCGAAGGCGAAGGTGGAGGTGAAGTAGAGGTGAATCTTACTTCGAATGTGTCTGACACCCATACTTTGGGGAGGGCGGGGGGGGGAGTGAACCATCGTTGTGTTACAGAGTAATACGAGTCACATGTAGCGAGTTGCATGTGCAGTTGCTATTTTTCCTGTATTGTGATGTCCGAACATTTTTGTTTTAGGTCTTAATTTTGATGCACTTTTTGTAGGGGGAAGGAAATTTGTACACCAACAGTGGCACTTTGTAGCAATTTTTGTATCGATGGTTTCTTGTCATTTTTGCCATTTTCCTCGGTGAATTCCATATACTGTTTAAAACCCTTTGCTAACGCGGGGGACAGCATTTCTCACATCATCTACATCGACATTACACAGTTATGACAATAAAAGTGTTGTCCCTCACTGCGGGTAGCAAACACTTGGAACATGCGAAGAAAAATGCGTTGTTTTCTTCAAAAAGAAAAAAAGCCATTACACACAATGTTAGAATGGATGGAGCCCATCTTTGTGTAATTGTGAACTTTACTACCAGGTGACAGCACCTGAGATTTATCGTAGGAATTGTACCCAATCACTGTTTGGGCTTCCTATAGCATTCGAAGTTAAAATAATGTAACCGTCAACATTAGCCCGTCGATTAAATGGAAAACTCTCGAATCTCTTTTACAATAGTTTTCTTTGCTGGTAGAGCCGCGGACGCCGTGCCCTACGTTTCCTGCGGAGAGTGTTACCGTAATGTGGAAGAGACATCGTATGGATATCCAAGTTAAAAATAAAGCGACCATCTCAGTAACCTAGCATGAAAGAGTAAAAACATGTGTCGTAAAATAAATTAAATCAATACATATTGTTTTCCATTTGCCTAAAATATTGTAAGGATCTTTGATTAAATCCTTTTTTCCACAGATATTACTCTCCAATTGAATTTGGCACATGATATTTTTTCGTCTATTACTTACCTATTTCTTAAGCTGCGATATTTTAGAAAATAAAAAGAAATATATGGTGTTAAATTGACATCACCTTTTTAAAAATCGAAAACTAAATTTTACGTCAGTAAAAATTGTCCATATTTGTGCTGTTAATGTATTCACTTAATGATGAGGCCCTCTTCCACTGTTTTAGTCAGATTTAAATTGGTTTACTAGTGTAATTTATTCACATGAAATTTGTGCTTCTTTGTATGTAAACCAAAAATTAAAGAAAAATGATATAAAAGAAAAGTGTATATGACACGGTTTCTCTGAGTGTTATCCATTCGAGTGAAAATTCTTTCTGAGGTGAAGAATATAATTTTTATACCGTTCGTGCTAGCGTGCTGGAGAATTGTGCTTTCTCCCTCGTGGGTAAACTTCTTATTATAATATAAATAATTATCAATCGTATTTTTTCTAATGTTATGTAAAATCTTGTAATCGTTAGAATAAAACAATATTTATGAGACTTATGAAATTGACAATGATTGCGAAATTCAAGGTGAACTAATTATTATGAAAACGGAGTAATTAATAATTAATTAATTGGTATTCGCCGTTGGGTGGTGTTTGTTTTTTGAAGTGGTGTGCACAGTAGGGGGCCGCGTGCGAGCTCGTCTTTCGAGCCGCAAAATCCTCCCCCGGCCCCTCTTCTCACCCTGCCCCGCTGCCGCGCAGATGCTATCGTGTGTGATCGATGCAGCGCATCACGCGCCCCCAGCGCCCCCTGCATCGCGCTCCCAAACGCGCGCGCCAATTCGCGGGATATTGCGCGATAAGGGCGTATCTGCGCATGTGAGCGGCCAACGCCCCGGCCCGCGCACATCGCCAACCCCAAACGCGGGTTTCAACGACCACCTACGAATAACCGATAGCATGAGAGCCGTGCCGCGTTCAAGGCGCTGGAAGTCATGGCACTTTGAAGCCTTATCAACACCAATGCTTTCTGCCACCTCACTATTGGAAATGTCCCTGCCGATAGGAAATGAACGTCATATGTAGAGGTGCATTTTTGAGCCAGTAACGTAGGCTTTCAGCTAATATACTTGTGCTAAAGCACCAAAGTTGAAGTTCCCACGTGAAAGCAGTTACTTTCTTATTATATTTTCAAACAACTTATTCAACACAAAGTACATTTTGATTGCCTCGATTCCGATTAGTTAATAACACATTATGTGCCAGTTGTACATCATCATCATCATCATCATCATCATCATCACTATCAAATGTGTCACACAACAGTCAGTCACATTATTTCGAAAATTATTAAGGTAATAATATTCTCTCAGATTATGTTTCCATTTAGAATGAATTTACTTATTTGGAAAGAATTAGTACAGGCCGAAAAGATGCAGAGGGGAAAAAAGAATTATGAAAAGGCATTTTGAAAACAGTCCAGAAAAGCAAAGTTGGTGGAAAAAATTAAAAATTGAATAAATCTTTCTTCCCTTAATATGAACGCACTCCATACAAGGAGCCTTACATTACTGTCAGAAGAAGGCATTATCTCATAAATGAAGGCTTTCAGTATGAAATATGCGTATTGACATATCCGTCACCAGCAGATATTCCAGTCCATTTCCCTTCTGGCCAGATCCTTCGAGTACATTAAGCGTGGTTTCTGTTGGCTGCCAATAAGATTAATGAGGAGCATCTACATTGCCTTAACTTGGAACGATTTGGCCGCTGCGAGGGAAAGCACCGGAAGAGATGAAGCCGGCCCCAGCCTCCCTTCGATTGCCGGGTGCGCGTGGTGCCTCCGCTTTCCGACTTTTGTGAATCGGCTCATTTGGCTGCGAGGGCCATAAAGAGGCACAAAAGGGCGTCAAAGGACTTCGAAGGGCGACGCCGCTCTCCCACGGGAACACGCGCCTCGTGCTGACGTTCGCAGCCGATGCGCAGCTTTTGCTTTGCTCACTTGCTCACATTCAAACATTAACGGCCGGTTTCACCAAATACTTTTGAAGTGTGACTCAGTAAAGTTATACTCATACTCAGTGAAGTCATACTCGGTAAAGTACAAGTCATACTCAATAAAGTTGATTTTAAGACGTGCTTTAAGTCGTGCTTTGTTGTTCGTCGTTTCACCACCCCCTTTAAAGCAATTCTTAGTGAAGTATATCTTAAATTCATCCGAAAGTTGGTTGGTAATGCTGGACCCTGGTCAACTAGCCAGTGACCATAATCAACCTTGTTTGTTTTGATTTTGATTTGTTCTCTGGTGCAAAGGAATTATTTGTAAAGGTTTGTCGTAATGGGGAAAAGAGGTACGAGCGAAATATTCATCGTCGTCGAAATTGTCGCAGCAATCACTATCACTCTATCACACACAACAACACTCCATTATACGTTCACCATTTGGGCTGTTTTTATGACGTAAAGAACGACTTAAAATAGATTAGTGTAGTTGAGAGGTTTGGCTAAATTTAAGACGAACGTATCGTTTAAGTTCGCCACAAAGGTGATGGTGAGACAGAAACGTCTCTTAAGTCTACCTTAAAATCCATAAAACGTACTTAGAATTTTAAGTAATGGTGGTGTAACCGACCGTAAGGCGGTTCCACGCCAGTGGAAAATGGTCCTTATGGGCTCTAGAGCGGCGCCCTCCCCAAAAAAACCAACCTTCAGAAAATTTGTAGAAAGTTTTAAACTTTCATTAATCGACTAGTTTAATTTGTGTATACCAGCAGAGCAATTTTTGAATGGTCCGATTAAGAAAAAGATAAAATGTTTTTAGAATAGGTCGAATCGTAGACTATCGTGAGTCCGTCCGTAGTTAGAGCATGCGAGGCAATGAAAGCTTGAGGAAGAGTGACGGTACTGGGAATTTGGTGTGGACAGCGTGCTGGTTTAGGGTTTTGTTTGTTAGAGTCCGCACCTATTAACTTGGATAATAATGACGACCCTTACCATTTGATTTCATAAATGACTGTTCTTTAGTGAAAATATTTTTAAAAAATGTCTTATTTTAGCGTGAGCACAATTTTATCTTCCGTTATCAACGTAAAAGTCTTAGACAAGGATTAAAATCCTGTTGCGTGCAAATCGGATGTACGCTACTAGCTGTAGTTTTCCTTGTTCAAGAAATATTTTGAAGAGGTTAAATGTATGTGATATTTCGGGCTTGAATGCCGCCCCTCTTAATTTGCAACCCACCGGCCACCGCTGCTCCATACTTTTGTCATTCGCCGAGTTGCGATCGATCGCTCGCACAATCCCGAGCAGCTGAAGTGCTCGGCGAATGTTCGCTTCTTTTGATGTGTGTAAAAGATGTGTAAAAGGCACGCGGTGTGTAGGACAATCATCGAATGTTCGTCGCTCAGCAAATATACTTGGTTTTTCTTACGTGGCGGGTGAGGTAGTATCTCCAAGATAGAATTCGGCACGAGTTTTTGAGCCATTCTCAGACCTGCCTCTAGAGTCGCTTGAGCCACGTTAGTAAAACCCAAGTAAAGTACGCTACACTACTCGGGATACGGCGAGCGGTCGCTCGCTACTTGCCAAATAACGAATGTATGGAGCCGCCTTTACATGCGACTCGATTGGCGAATGCCCTTTCCCTGGCGGTGAGGAAGTTGTACCTGATGGATGTGTCCACTAGCAACATTTCATGCAACTTTTGCGAGGAAAGAAGTGTCTCTCTGTGCGAAATGGCTTGAGAATATCTCATTGATATTGCAAATGGCTGAGGTTCTTTCAGGGTATGAGTTCAGCTAATCCTTGTTTCACCTACATTTTGTCAACCAGCATTTAATTATTTCGTTTTACTTAGGGTTCTTCATCTCGATTACTTGTTTCCAGAGTCGTTATTTTTGCCGAGTAAAGTAGTAAGTACGAAATGCAACAGAAAATTAACAAGTCAGTTAAGCTTTCATTACATTTTTCTGAAACTTTATTTATGTTAGTGAAAACGGAAAAGTGTTTCATTGGATTGAGGATTAGTTAATACCCATCGAGGCACCTCTGCACAACACAATTTGAGGTCGTCAATGAGTACTAAACAACTTATAAAGATTGAAAACGCCAGCTTTTTATTTCATTTTGTCAATCTGTAGTTATTTTATAGCAGAATCATCGAGAGACATTTATTATTTTATTACTTAAAATAGTATTTGTGGCAATGTCCAGTTGAACGAGTTCACACGAAATATATTCTTATATGCAGCCATTAAAAAAGACTAACCACATTATTTTTTATTGCATTACCATTATCCTAAGTAGGAGCATCAAGGATTTTTCTCACTTTTAGATAGTGAATACCATTCATGTGAAGCCAAATTGCCGTTCAATTGTATGTATTATTTGTGGTAGTTGAAATCAATTATAAACCAACTTCTTACATTCGCAGAAAAAAGCCATCCTAGAAGAACGAATTAGTGGTCATGTACATTAGTAAAAGTTGCGTAATATTATATTTTTGCAATTCCTTTCCATACAAACACATCTCAGCCATCACTTGTAAAATCGTATGCCATAAACAGTTAACATTTCTTACCCATCTGTAAAACAAACAAATATGATTAAATCACAATTAAAACATTATTTGCAGCACATAATAGGGCAAGTAAGAATAATTTTCACAAGCTCGCCTCGATTTCTTCAGAAAGATCTCTCAACTATAGATGAATTATTAATCTGCAGAAGAGTTTATGAACTTGTGAATCAAAAATTGACTTACAAATCTATCGTCTTTTATGTTTTAAATATTATATTTCGAATATTTATTTATATTTTGAAAATTTAATGATATTCTTGAATCATATGTCTCGGAAACATAATGTACTCCATCTGTTAGTAATGAATGAGGGGAATGTGGAAAATATTGTTTTTTCCTTCGCTTCCAGACGTAACAGGAAACCATACTACGAATGTCTCTAAAAAATGCTAGCGAGCTTTCCCTTCCACAAACTAAGCTAAAACCATAACATGAGCCATATTGAGGAAGTTTATTTGAAGCTGAGGTTTGAGAAATATATCGAATGTCGCTGTTTCCTTTGGATTACATGCGCGCTATTCCTTATTGCCCTTCCAGAGACTTCTCGGCAGCCGAAAGCAGAAGGCTACCCATTGAGCCGCCAGGGACGGACGCCATCACGTTGCAAATGAAGATCACTCGGGCACTTCTACAGGTACAGTGCACTGAGACACTTCGGGTGAAAGTAGTAGTAATACTGATTTATCTGTATGAAGCACTGATTGAAATGTTTTTCAAGTATCTTACGATATGCACTTTACGAGTTCATTACCTTTTTGAAATGTTACCATGTCTATTCATAGAATTAACATTAACATGTAGGAAATAGTAAATAAAGAATGATATATTTTTGTAGTATGAGAAGTAAATAGTACTTAAGACTATTCGCGTAGCACCTATTGATTATTCCTACCGTTAGTATTGTTGGAAATCACTTATATACTGCAATTATGAGTACACAATTTGCTGCATTTCATACAGTCTTATTTTCTATTTTGTTCGCGCATTTTCAACCTGTTTGATTCAAACAAGAAAATTTAAGTTGTTTAGATTAAAGGAGAAAAAATGGGTTATTACTGATTTTATTATGCGCATTTCAAATCTCTTTACGGAACTTTTACATCACGCATGGTTTTTGTGTAATCGCATGATAAACATTTCTGGCAATTATGCATTATATCTTATCTGGTGGAATTATTTAGATAAGCCGAACCTCCGTCGGGAATCGAACCCTAGTTGCAGATATGCTGTAGGCAACAGTAACGCTGCCACTGAGACATTACAGACATTAGAGCCATTCTTCTTTAGTATGCTCTGATTAAAGAAGAACAGAATATTAGTTTCTTCAGATTATGATTTATTAATTAGAAGTAATTTAACATTTTTCTAACATTATAATAAATTGTTTATTAACATAATTCATTATTAAGCTGAAGCTCTTCAGATTAATCATCTATAATTTTACATTTTAAGGTATCCAGTTTCGTTGAAATGTTAATTAGTCATTTTCTCTCTCGCTCAAGTAAAACCTCAGTTGTTTTCAGTGATGAAATGAGGAATACGGGGTTCGAATGAAAACTCGAAAACCTCACCGACCTCAGAGTAATAGTTCTATTCCTACAACGAACAACATCATTACTTTGCTACACTTCCTTTAACGTGATAAATGGTTTTGTGACTAAAAGTCTGTTTTTCGGAAGAAACAAAATGGTGAACACCAGACGTTTTGCCGCGTCATTGACTGTGCTGACTGAGAGGCAAAAGAATCCCACGTGCTTGCATCGCCCCCCTTCTTGCCAACACCCCTTGCCGTCCCGGCCCAGCGTTCTCGCACCCCAACACCTCCTCATTTTGCGTTGCGCCCCGCGCGCCACGCCCAATCTCTTCCCCGCTCCCATGCGCTCGTCGCCCGCTTCCCTTCATTCGCGTCGTGCCCTCCCGTCCCTCGCTTCCTCCTCCTTTTCCACAGCACTCTCCCCGCCCTACAGTATAGCCCCCGCTCAACAGCCCCACCCCCAACTTATCAACCCCAGCCCTTCCCCACAGCCCCATCCCCCGCTCCACAGCCACACCCTCGCTCTACAGCCTCCCGCTCCACAACCCCGCCCCACCGACGCTCCACAGCCCCACCCTTACTCTCCACAGCCACACTCCCGCTCTACAGCCCCCTGCTCTACAACCCCTCTCCTGCTCCACAACCCCGTCACCCCCGTACCACAGCCACCCCACCACTCTACAATCTCCCTGCTCTGCAAGCCCACCCGTCCACTCCGCCCCTCCGACTCTCTACAGCCCCACCCTTGCTCTCCACGGCCACACTCCCGCTCTACAGCCCCCCTGCTCTACAACCCTTCTCCTGCTCCACAACCCCGCCTCCCGCTCCACAACCACCCCACCGCTCTACAGTCTCCCTGCTATACAAGCCCACCCCTCCGCTCCGCAACTCCGCCCCTCCGAAGCTCCACAGCCCCATACCCTGCTTCACCATCCCGCTCCACAGCCCCGCCCATCCCGTTCTACAGTCCCGCCTGGTTTATAGCTCCATCTCCCCGCTCCGTGACCCAGCCCCCCTACTCCACTCCCACGCCCCGCACCCCTCGGCTCACTCCCATGCCCTCACTGCACACCCGTATTCACCCCCTCGCCCCCACCCCACCCCCAACGGGCCGCCGGAAGCGCCGCGCCGCGCCAGGCCTAATGGAGCGCGCGCCGGGGACTTCCGGAGCCGCTCCGCCCCGCCCCGCGCCGCCCCGGCAGGAGCCCAGGCGAGGCGGGGCGGGGCGAGCCCAGCTCGATGGATGGCTGTTGACTCGCGCGACGGCTGTTTTGACAGGCCAAATAAACGCCCGGAGGCTGAGCAGATCGGGGCGGCTGCCCCGCTCCCGGCCCCGGCCCCGCCCTGCCTCCGCCCCGCTGGATATTCTTGGCGTATCCGCGCCCCCGCTCTCAAGGGCGCGGCCTCACCTCGCCGGGCGGAGCGCGCGCGCTGACCCGCGGAGGCGGACGAATGGCATGGGGCTTTGGCCAAGTGAGCAGAAATTACTTTGGGCGTAATGAAGGGAAATGGAAGTATCATTTGTGATTGTCTCTGCCTCGGACTCAGCGTCGCTGGAGCGCGCTGTGCCCTATTCCTCTCCTTCCTCCCTCGATCCCTTTTGCCTTATGCTACATGCTTCTTGAATTGGTTAGAGCAGAATGATAAGGTCTCGTTTTGCATGGAGTCATATGTTTTCAAGTACTTTTATTTTCATTTCTCGTAAAATACAGAAAAAAATTGGTGAGAAGTCACACATTCCTTTTCGACTTGTTTTGGGATTCCTAAAAAAAAGAAAGGGTTTTTAAAACCCGTCTAACCAACTGTCTGATCTACTATTCATAGAAAAGAACAATTAATTTATTTCCAGTTTTGTTTTCGTTCGGCGCCCGTTTCCATCCTAATAGCGCCCCTCGAGAAATGACATTCAATTTTGAGACTGGTGTAAAAATTATATTAAAATAATTTGGTAATGTACTATTTTTAAGTTTATATTTTAAGTATATGTTTAAGCTAGAAGTTTTGTCCAATATAGAATTGTCTTTTTGAACCGACCCTGCGTTCAGAATGTACAGGAAGAATATACACAAATTGCAGGATGCTAGGTCAGTATATACATTGTCACAAAATTGGTATATTCTAATACTAGTTTAATTTCGAAATTATTTATTTTGTCTGAAATAAAAATAGATGTATACTGTATTTTTTCGATGAATATAAAAATATAATGTTCAGCCAACGTTTCCCACGCTTACATAACATGCGTTAATGACCGGTCTCAGAGCGAGAGGTACGCTTGCCGCTAAATGCTGTTCACATCCACCGCGCAAATTTGCCAACTCGCTCATTTGAATCCAGGTGGCGCTATTCCCTTCCAACGTCAACTGCCCGAACTTGCTCTTTTCATTACTTACCGTGGTTGTCGAGCGTGTGAACAGTTGAAGACGGCCTAATATTTGCGGAGTGGGTGCAGTACCCCGAGTTTGCTGAGTGTCCCAGAATGCAGTCCGTAACGCGCTTGGAATCTTCTGTGAATGATGATGAAAACGACACATCGGAAAGTCTGTAGAAATGACTCGTGGTGCGAGGATGGCGCTATGAGCAGCCAAGCGAGTTGGTTTCGCGTTGCGGGTGTCTGCAACGCAGTTCAAGTTGTAAATTATTTATTGCTCGGCATTTAACATGTCCGCTAAGGTATTTATAGCAATTATGTGCTATTATTGCCCATAAATATCGAGCGCCATTATAAATACCACCGTGCTGATATATACGCTTCTACTTCCAAAGCATGTTTGTGGCTATGTACAAGTAAATAACAGCCGTTATGTGCGGTTCTCGGCAAATTATGGATTCTGTTAGTTTGTTTCACTTCAATAAACATTTGTGGCTAAAGGTCATGTATCTTACTTCGTATTTCGACTTTGACTTTGTAGTAGCATTCGACTTGCACCCAGGTTACGGAAATTTGTGAACTCTTCACCTTTTTATTTTAGAACTTTCCATGTTTTGAAAGATTGCATTCCAGAAAAATCGTTGCAGACATCCGCAGTTTGAATATTATTAATAAGAATATCAACTTGTATAGTCTCTGAAGGTAATACATCACATTTAAGCCTTCTTCACATGGCTGCGCGTTGTATTTTCGAGTTTGATAATGCTGCTGACGAACTCTATTTTATGAAGATAGCATCAAAATAATGACTAAAAGGTGATGCCCTGTTTATTTGTGTTGAATTTCGTTTCTGGAAGATAGTGACATGTCGTCGAAGAAACTGCATCCAATACTTATCTTGATTGCCCTCCTCATATTTCGGAATTGAAAGTACCAGTGGTATAATGGGGCAGGAGAAATTAAATCGCGAGAAATATAATAATCCAATATGCTGCTGTAGAAGAATTTCAAATTTGTTGTGCATTTATTTATAAATAAAATATATCTTATGTAGTTTTGGAGAATGAACTTTATTTTTTATTTTCTAATTAAACTCGTGCGCAAATGACTTAAATTGTTATTGTAATCTGTAAAATTTAAATAATTAATTTCGTCGATTAGTAATGTATAAATCATTAATTCAGCATTTGTAGCGGGGGGATTAATGTAGTCAATAGCAGTTAAAATTACAAATTATAAAATTCAAATAAAGAAATACACATTATGAGATTGCAAAAGATACGGAACAAATAGCAGATAAAATTGCAAAAAATGAAATGCAACGGGGGGGGGGGGATTAATGTAGATAATAGCAGTTCAAATTACAAATTATAAATTATAATTTCTGTATCTACCTACCCCCGTTTCATTTCAATTTTCGCAATTTTATCTGCTATTTGTCTGTGATAAATAAAATTTAAATGTATCTATTAATTGCATTACCCCCTCTTTGCATTGTGTATTTTGTAATGGTATTTTCTACCGGTCTGTATATTAATACCCCCTTGCATTTCACATTGTGTAATTTAATTTGCTATCTCATTTTGTATTTTATTGGTGTTTTATTTATATATTTTCTTTTCTTTACATTGTAGACTGGTGATGACGGAAAGTCGTCGAAAGCCGTCAATCTCAATAAATTTACTAAGTTGACGGAGATGACCTCCATTATTTCTTCGTAATTCTAACCCTGTCGCGAAAGCCACGGTTCGTGTTTGAGAGCTGTTGGTGATGTCCTTGTCGCTTCAACGCACACACCTCCCGCGCCGCGTCGTGCTGACTGTGCACAGCTGCTAGGGAGCGCCTTCGTCGCTGGCGCCCCTCCCCCCGGCGCGCTTTGTTCCGGGCGAAAGGGAGAAACCGGAGCGCTTCCCCCTCCTGTTGCTCAAGTATCTCACGTGCGGTATGCGAAGTGTGCGTCGCTGCGGTGTCCGAGTGGTTAAGGAGTTGGACTCGAAATCCAATGGGCTCTGCCCGCACAGGTTCGAATCCTGTCCGCAGCGAGAATTTTGTTCGCTGGGGGCAGCTCGATAGCGCTGGGACATATTGGACGCGGGTCTCTGTGGCAGCGTGAAGCTAATATGTTCCTACTAGGCAATACAAAATGACGCCTGAAGAAACTCGAGGGCTCTTTTAGGTTTCTTTCAATGCAAAAATACATTGGTACTTAAATACCAGAAAAATCAAATACTTCTTATTAAATCGTTTTACAGAAGTATTATTGATATCATTGAACTCTAATATTTTTAATTTTACTATTATTATTAGGCCCATATTCGAATATTTACTGTGCTTCTGATTCTATATGTGTATCTCTGCACGTTTTGAAAATATAATTTCTTGGATCTCTTTCTCATTTCTTTAAAGATGTCTTGGTTCTGCAAAAAGGGGAGACAATACTTAAAGATCATTTTTGAATTCTAAGTTTTTGTTGTCTTGATAAGTTTTACTGTTATATTTTTAGATAATGTTGTAATTATTTGTGTTGAATGAAGAGGAAACTAATTTATCGGTCAAGAATTATAAGAAACTCGCAGTATAAAAAAGGAAGTATCCAATATTTCTTTTCATTTCAAACTCTTGGCAAATCACTTTTTCTCTAATCAAGGGAATTTTTGCACAACTTGTTGAAAAAATTGCAACAATGAGCATCTGACTTCGTTTTTGCGATTTAGATTTTAGAGAATTTCATGACTAATCAATTATTGATTGTCGTTTACATTTGTTGGCAATTACTGTATATCATAAGTTACAAAATATCATAAGAAACAAAATTCGTCATGTACTTAATATATCACCAGAAATAAAACAATATTTCAGTTTACTACATTGATTATTTATTTTGAATATCACACTGTTTTGAAATACATTCTGACTTCAACACATCATTTTTTTACTCTTTGAAAACTAAATAAACAAAATTATCAGCACTACGCTTTTCTGCGACACAAAATTGATCACATACTAGATAGTTTTAAATAAAATTATGTTTCAATAAAAATTATATTAACTTAAATAATAGCGAAAAAATTCGTATTCGAAAGAAAATCAATATTCAATGCCGACTGGGGTCACAAACATCTTGTAGCCGTTTGAGACGAAAGAGTGCTGACATGACCCTCGCCAGGGTATTTCCCTGCTCACTTACGAAATTGGCTTAGACCTTCGGTAGGACTATCTCAAATGAAACTGCCCAAAGGTCATTAAAAATGGGAGATTGCATGGATGGATGGTTTAAAAGAACCAATATCGTATTCGGTTAAAGCAGAAGAAGCGAATACCTCCTGCTTTGAAGCATACAAATTATACCTTCACGATTGCTGGAATTTTGTCATCTTTAGTGATGAAAGTTAATTTAATTCATATGAATCGGATGGGCATAAGCCGAATACTGATTATGAAAGGCTGATTCTCTGACTAGCATCAAAGCACGATAGTGGTTCAATGCTTATTATTTCAGAATGCACGTCAAATTCAGGCATAGGATATCTAGAACTCACAGAAACTACAAACAAGATTATGTATTACCAGAAAATACTAAAGAAAAATCTGAGAATCTGGCCATAAAATTTAGGGTTTAATAGCTCTACAGATTTGAACAGATCTGTGATACTAAAATATGTTGCAAGCATAGAAAACAGTTTAAAGTGAGTCAAAAACGAGATGTATTGAAGTCAATATTTCAAAACATAGGTATCATGTTGTCCGAAATAAATAATCGACGTCGTAAACTGTAATGTCTTATTTCTGGTACAAGTATGTGATGTGTGTGATCATTTTCGTGTTACTTTGTTTCTTAATTCGGACACTTGAATTTCATAAAAACGATGAAAACCAAACAAGTTTGAGTAGGAAGCAATTTGTGAAGTATACATTTTTTCTCGAATATTACGGTGAGTAGCAAATTGCTGTCAGTGCAGTTTTGCCAGAGACTATCAACACGGAAAAGAACTTTCGTAACTTCTATATTGGCGTCGGTGTAGCATTTAGTGCACTGGCGCTGTATTCAAGGTAAAATGTGGACGACCTACACGAGCGAAATTTCTTGCGGTCAAATTCTGATTCTTCGTCAGAGTCACTTTTAGGTGTACTAGTTTTTCATTGCACGATTATCTTTTTGATATTTTGTGTTCATGTTTGTATATGGGCGAAATCCAAAATCTCTCTCTTTCTCTCATTATACCACTGAAAGTGTTGAATCATTCATTATTATATAATCGATTCTTCTTGACAATAAACATAAAGTTCCTCATTTTGAATTATTTCACTCGTAAACTATTAGCTGTACGTAAACTGACCCAAAAACATCTATCTACAATTGTTTCTGAAGTGTTCTTAATTCTTCCCTTTATTCTTTTTGGTTTACTCTACAGCAGGAAAGTGAAGGTCGCGGGCAAGGTAACTAGCTCACTAGAGAAGTTCGAGAAGTGCGTCCAGAGTACCTGCCGCGAGATTTAAAAGGGATGTTTTTACAAAATGCTCTAGAATGGCGGTTCTTCACTCGGTATCTTACCCACGATAGTCTTTTGAAGTAGTCATTTGACAGTTATTGCCCCAAATTTCCCTCCATTCATTCTTATTTTTAAGCTAAAGCAAAGAGAGGAAATATTTAAAATAAAATATTACAACAGTCAAATTTCAAATTGACGATGCAGAGTAAAATCAACATCTTTGAATAGGAATAATCTTCATTTCGTAATCATGTGTACTTCAGGATGCAATAATTGCATTAACATCATAAGTCCAGGCTACAAGGATTAATAGACAAATATTCTCCTCTGTTCAAAAAGTTGTCCGCCTATAAGCGGGAATTATCAACTTATGGAGACTTCTTAATTTATTTCTTTTTATTGCTATATTCAAAAACATGTGAATGGTGTAATATAGCCTAACACAAAACAAAAGCAAGGAAAGAATTCGCTATTCACACAAATTTCCTGTCCATTGGCAAAATTGTTTGTATAAGGCAGAATATAATAAATATAAACATGAAAATTGTAAGATATAATTATAAGTAATAAAGAATATAAACATAATTCAAATCTCGACTGTTTGATAGAACAAATCTGGCAAACATTTTCGTATAAAGTGTGTATTCTCCGGCTCGCACCTTCTCAGCTTGTGCATGTGAATTTCGATTTTCTGGATTTGGAGGAGAAATGAGGGCGGAATCGGGACTTCTTCCCAAGCGGGCAAGCAGCTCCTGCTGGCGCGGTTTAGCTTGCCTGCGCTGTAGAGATTTATACGAATGATGAAACGGAATGCACATGCACATTCAAGTGCTGTAGGGAGTGAATAGAACTGCTTACTACTAAGGCCGTAAAATATCTTGTTAAATATTAGCGAGTGTTCAGAGAGCTTCTTTTCTTGAGCTTCAGAAAACATGGTTGGCCTACTTAGGCACGGACGTTTCAGAGCACCATTTCTATCTTTACTTACAGTCCTGTACCGCTTCTTCATAGTAAAGTAAGAAATTCCAGAAGATTTTGCAGCCCTATGAACAGTGCACATGATGTGATTGCAGTGAACATGCAATGATGAGTCTTACAAGATGCACTTCACAGCTGTGTCTGGTTCATATAACGTCCACTTTGCCTTATCTGTGCCCCGTGGTCTTTTTCGACGCTTATACTAGAAAAACAAGTAATCGCATTATGAGTTTGTTTAATCGTGTTAAGTTAAAATAACGAACGTTCAGTAAAAACAAGAATGGGGTTATCAGAGCTAAGCTCCAATTTCCCCTTCCTAAGGGCCCTCATTACCCCGAATGGTAACATTTTTGTTTAAATTACAAAATGTAGGATGAAATAATTTTGCTCATCTGTTCTAAATTGATCTCGTTGAACTACATGAATCATGCAATAAATACAATTTATTAAGATCCCTGTATGAGCATGATAGCAAACTCACCGGCTTAAGATAACAGCAGCAAAAATTATAGGCGGACTGCCGGAAACACAGTGTTGTCTGTTACGCAAATGGAGTGCGACTGCGACACCGCTCGTACTGTGGACGAAGGGTGCATTCCAGGGAACCTTCAACGCAATTCGGAGGTTCTGGAGAGCAACAGTCAAATTATTCGGCATAGGCTCCTAATACACGTAGGCTCCCTTTCCCCCGTTGCCCCCTACCCTTCTCAGTGCCTGCGATTATACAAGTGCGAAGAACGAAAAATATAATTCCATTTTCACTGATGCCATTTCAATATACAAAACGGAGATCACAATATCTATTCAGAGAGACAGCGTCGCAAGTAAAACACATTCACAAAACAAATCATAATACCGGATGGTCGTCTGGAATCAAGATTACAAAGAAAAGATAGTTTTTTTACATGTTAACTGCTAATGTAAATGTTAGAGTTAGAGTAAAAATGTGAATCAGTTTGATTATTATTTACAATAATCATAACATAATACATAAATCCTATTAAATGTGAGTTTTCATTGTTCACGTGCCTTTTTTCAGCCCTACTTTGGTTAGTTTAAATGCCCTTTGGCACGCCTATTTTAGTGAAAATAAATGCCCGTGTGCCTGCCTATTTCAGATAAAATAAATGCCTGACCTTCCAGGCTTTAATAATAGCCCAACCCAAATCGAATGCATACCGTCAGGCACAGTGAACGTTAAGTAGTCTTATTGTGAGCAGCATAGCGCAGTCTCAACAAGTTTCGCCTTTCAACTGAAGGCAAGCAATTTCACTCCTTTGGCGTACTGAGCGCTTCGTCAGCGTGCACACGAGAAAAAGAGCTGTGCAGTTGCTGAGCTGTAGCCCGTCGCCTTCTCCTCTGGCCGCTCGTTCGGTCGTTTTCTCATTCACTCTCACTCACTCCATGCCGTTCTCTCTCTCCCTCACTCGCTCACTCACTCACTCACTCACTCATTCATTGGCCACTTCCTTTGTATCCCCCGATATCACTCTTTCTCCCAACCGCATTCTCGCTCGCTCCCTATTGCCTTTTCGCTCGTTCGCAGTTGTCCTCCCGCTCGGTCCCGTCCACCCTCTATCTAGCCACTCTCAACCCCCTAGCCTTCTTGTTTGATCGTCCGCGGCCGAACTCCCGCTCGCTCCTGACCGCACTCTCGGTTACTCACAGCCGCTCTTCTGCTCACTCCCTGCCACCTCTCGATTGCTCGCTTGCTGTAGCCAGGGGCGAATACTGACGATCATTTGGGGCGGGGAAAACGTAGATATTTGTTAAATAATAAACATATTTAACAAAAAATAAACATATTATTTTGTATATTATTTATGTACTGAAGATTTGATACTATACAATATTATTGTTTAAATAATTACATAATTCGAACACAAATAATTATTTAAATCAATTTTTCCAAATAAGGGAAGGTAAACTAAAACCCTAGGCACCCATGGGTCCGCCAGTGGCTGTAGCCGTCCTCCCTCTCGCTCCCGGTCACTCCCTGGCTCCTCCCGCTCGCTCCCGGTCGCTCTCTCGCTCGCTCTCTAACGGTCGCCTTCTCGCTCCCTCCTTGCCGACCTCTTTCTCGCTCCCCACCATCTCGCTTGCTCACTTCCTGCCGCCCTTTCGCTCGTTCGCTTGCCCCCCCTCTTCCGTCTCGCTAGCTCTCCGACGCTCTCACTCTCTCTCGCTCGCTCCTCGCTGCTCTAGTTTGCTTCACGCCGCCCTCTCTCACTCATTCCCTGCAACCCTCTTACTCGCTCATTCCCCGCCGGCCTCTGGGTCGCACCCAGTCACCCTCTCTCGCGCTTTCCATCTTTCTCTCGCTCGTCTCCTCCGCCTTCTCGATTGCTCCCCAAAGCCCTCACGCTCGCTTTCCGCCTCTCGCTCGCCCTCCGCCGCTCTCTCGCTTGCTCCCGGCCACCCTCTCGCTCGCCCTCCACCGCTCTCTCGTTCGCTTCCTGCCGCCCCCTAGCTATCTCCCTTGCTCGCCGCGGCCCTCTCGATCACTCTCCGCCGCCCTCTCGCTCGCTCCCGGCCGCCTTCTCACCCGCTACCCGCCCGTCCTCTCGCTCGCCCCCCGCCGCTCTCTCTGTCGCTCCCCACCGCCCCCTCGTTATCGCCCTTGCTCGCCGCGGCCCCCTTGATCGCTCTCCACATCTCGCTCACTCGCTCTCCGTCGTTCTCTCGCTCACTCCCGGCCGTCCTCTTGCCCGCTACCCGCCCACCTTTTGCTTGCTCTCCACAACCCACACGCTCGCTCTCCGCCGCCATCTTGCTCGCTCTCCGCCCCCTCTCGCTCGCTCTCTGTCGTTCTCTTGTTCACTCTCGGCCGCCCTCTTGCCCGTTACCCGCCGCACTCTCGGTCGCTCTCCGCCGATCTCTCGCTCGATCCCCTCCGTCCTCTCGCTATCTCCCTTGTCCACCGCTGCCCTCTCGATCGCTCTCCGCCACCCGCTCACTCGCTCCCCACCGCCCTCTCGCTCGCTCCCGGCCGCTCTCTCGCCCGCTACCCGCTGCCGAGCTCGCTCTCCGCCGACCTCTCGCTCGCTCCCCGCCGTCCCCTCGTTATCTGCCTTGCTCACCGTTGCCCTCTCGGTCGCATTCCCGCGCTCTCTCCCTCCCCACCTTTCGCCTGCCGGGAGGGGCGGCGTTTCGGGGAGCGGCGCTGACCGCTGCGCGGAGTCTGATACAACTCGTCGATTAACTGTGATTACGGTACGCGATCGATCAGCGCAAATATGCTGTTATTTATTATCTCCTCTATTGATCTTGTAATTCGACTCTCGAAGTCTGAAGTCTGCAGATGCCGGGCTAAGTAGCGGCCATAAAAAACTACGTCTTCCCTAGTCGTGGCCAACATCGACGTGTGTTTGTTTTCGATCCTCATCCATGTCGTCAAATAGCTATCAGAATATCCTTGTTGCATAAATGAGATGTCTTATAATGGCAGAGGTTAATCCACAAGATTAATTTAATCACTTGATTATAAAAATTATCTAGTACCAGAGGCAGATGAACAATTTTGTTTGAGAAACAGCAGTAATGATCGAGCATAATATCCGCGTATACGAAGCAATTTTCTTGTTGTGTCTTCCCTGGTAAACGCGATGTTCTTATATTGGGTAACCTCTAGAAAGATTCGAAATAAAATGAACTAGTGGAATTGAAACTGCATAGTTAACATAAAATGTTTAAAGAAGTGTGAAAATAACAAATTATTATTATTATTATTATTATTATTATTATTATTATTATTATTATTATTATTATTATTATTATTATTATTATTATTATTATTATTATTACTATGATGAATTATTATTATTATGATGTGATTCTCGATGCTTGGGAGTGAAAATTCGTTCCTTAACGAAGGGTAATAACGGAAGTTTGCAGATGCTGAGTAGTAAGCGGTTTCGGAAACCTTAGTCTTCTTTAGGCGTAGCCAACATGACCAACGTGGGCTTTGTTTCGCGAAGCACATTAATCTTTTTGGTTTCTGTAATGGATTACATAATGTCGAAATATTAGCTAATAAAAACGTGTTTGGAGAAGTTCATCTATTATTCATGTCTTAAGAAAATATTATTTGAGTGAGAGAGTATCAACAAAGGGGAAACTAAAAAAAATCTTAGGTTTAACTCAGTACACCAAGTAATCAATAGACGCCTTTGGGCATTGAGGGTTTTTTTTCTTAATGTATAGATTTGTTACTTGTATGGACGATATAATAATGTAATGATTTCGAACGCCACATAGATACAAAGAAATGACTAAAATCCTTTGCGTTCCCCGTTTTGGGCTGGAAGGTGGAGGTGGCACAGGCGGTGTGCCAGCATCCAATCTGTTATTTCTCCTTCATTGATGCACTTGCCTGATTGCTCGGTGCAGCACCAAAGCTGGAGCGCCAGAGCTTTTCATATGAGCTGGTTTCTTAGCTAGTAATTGGTTCCGTAGGTATTGGATTGTAATAACATAAGTACAAAATATCGCTTTACTTCATTTACATCGTTCTTAATTTACGAAATCCACCAGTGTGGTATTTTGATTTCTCAATTTCAAGTATTAACGAAAATTTAATTAAACTTTCTCGACAACTTCACTGGATTGTTTCCCCATTCTTTCACGCAACCTTCACTGGATTGAGATCCTATCAATTCAACATCAGGATGTCACGTTCGCTCAGGATATAAAAATAGTTGATTGATTTATGACATCTGCTGGATAGAGCAGCTGATCAGTGCACTCCAGAAGCTTATGCCTAGTTACAGAAGTCATTGGATCCAGAACAGTATGGTCTCAAAACTTGTGGTTGGAGAAAAATCGAGAAAATGTTTAATTGGGAACTAAGTTCATCTTGTGAGTTATTTCATTATAAATTCGCTTTTGCATATTAATGAAAGTCTTAGGAAATACGGTATACAGGATTCATAATTTAGTTCTTTAGGAGTGAACAGTGTGTAGGAATCGTTAACTTAATAATTTGAATTAAAAAGCCAGCATCGGTATTAGCTTTGAGATCAAAAATTGAAATACATGGTCGGTAATTTGAGAAAAACGTATGGAAAGTGTTTCATAGTCCACAACTGATTTCTATTGCCTAATTTTACTATTCTAAATGATTTTATATAACGATGAAAATGTACTTGTGTCATTTTTAAAAACTGAATTGTTGACTATTTAGTCGATCCGGAAAATCATCTTCATTTCAACTTAAAGTTTAGATAGGGGAACATTCTTTTTCAAAAAGAATTTTACAAATACTCTCTGTCGTTGAGCTAATAATTATTTTAAACGAAAAATCCCCAAAATTGCAATAAAGTCAAAGGTAAATCCTAATCACGTTTTGACCACATTCAAATATTAATTGTTTGCTTACGCTTAAATAAGTTGATTTTGATCCAGGGCTTTTATCTGCTCTTTAAAAGTGTAACCTATGTCCAAATAAATCAGGAAAATAATTTTTATCAATGAAGGACATCTTCATGTCTTAAAAAAATCAAAACATTTTACAAATTCAACACCCAAAATACGGCAGCGTAGATTTTGATTTTTCTTAGCTAAAAAGTACTTGAAAATAACTGCTTTTCAACCTCTAGAATATTTATCATAGTCCTTGGAAATGTGCCATAATATGACTATTTTACTTTCTCTTTGCGTAAGAAGAGAAAGTATTGTAATCGTGTTCCGGAAATCGGCAATTTTTCGACGGATTTTTTTTCAGGCCTTGATAACGAAAAGTGTGTAAATCTTCTTTCTATGTAGTAAATTTCTTTCTCAAACACGTTGTGAAATCTTAATCCATGTTTTGTGGGTACTTAATATCGAAAAATCGGTTAATACGCAAACGTCTCTCAATCGATTAGTTCGTCTCAATCGGTTAGTTCGTCTCAACCGTTAGTCCGTCTGTCTATGATCGATGCTAGCACCTAAATCGTTCAGACGATTTGATTTAAAATTGATATTCCCTGATCGATCTCAACGCACTCGAGGTCCTGCGAGTTTGAAACGGATATTTTGATTTTGGGAATATTTTACACGAGGACTCCCAAATTTCAAATGTTTCTCAAAAAATGGCTCCAATTTTTTAGATTAAACTTTGTCCCCGGATAGCAGAAATAACGCTTGAAAGAATAGTGCAAGTCTCATTTTCTTTGATGGTAGACCTAAGTTTTCCAAAATTACAAAATTCAATTTTTTTCGGCATCTTTCTACAACTACAATATTATAGAAAAAATGTTTACCTTAATGAAATAGATTTTTAAGAAAGAAAAAAGAAAGTAATCATTTGAAAATAGTAGTCTAAGTTATGCCAGGCAATAATCTGTATTTTTTCGTGAAAATCGCATCATTCAGGTTAACCCCACCAAACTGATAGATAAAAATCCTAAAAACAATTTAATTGATTTTAATATAGTGTAAATTACAATATGAGATTACAAAAGGCAGTTGTTTTGAAATCACAGCCAAAATCTCCAATTTTATTTATATAGAATATAAGATTTAAAGTAGATTCGATATAATAGTAAAGCTCACATATTTGGATTTAAAAATATGATTCGACCCTGAGAGCTTAGGATCTCATTGTATATATTGTCGCTGCCAGAAATCGATTTGCATTAACTCATGCTCTTATATTGAATTAATGCTGTAATGTTGAGAGATACACAACATTTATTGAAAAAGTTCACTCTTGTGGAAAAACGAAGAGCAAATTCTAGGTTTCTAATTGTAATACGGAATGAAAAATGTCGCCAATATCATGGAGGCAAAAACTGAATGCCTGGCTTTCACGAAGGGGCCTGGGCCTCCTTTGGCCTCCTTTGGCCCTCTACAGGTGAAACGCGAAGCCGCCCCCTCCACCGCTCGGCAAAGAGTCGCCGATGTAAGCAGCTATCTGATCTCCCAAAGAGGATACGCACGCTCCTTTCGTAACATAGAATTCGGCGGGATCATTTTTTAATATGCAAAGGATATCTTTATGATTCCTTTCGGCAAGGCTCTGGCGCAGCAAGCACAGCAGTCCAGACAAAGAGGAATAAAAAGGGAAAGGAATACTAAATATCCGTTGGGTTGTGACATATATCTCGAATTTCAATGAAATTCAAGTATATTCAAATACTAAAGTAATAGGTGACCACGCCAAACAATATTTTTTCTGTGAAACTGTATACGTGCTTGACTCGCTGAAGAAACGTGATTTTTGTTTGGAATTGCATACATGTGCGACATTCTATACTGTAGAATTCTTCTGTTACCTGTTCACCATGTTAAATCAATGCAGAAGTGTGTGTTTATCTTCACTGACAGCGCATCACAACAAAATAAATCTACTCAAAGTGGTGAATATGACAGTGAACCTGTTCTGCTTCGTCTTTGAAGATACTCATTCCTAGTTAATAAGAGAAGAGAGGTATTGTTGTGATGCATTAAAACATTTTTTTAGAATGGTGAAGGGAGCAGAGAGAGACCAAGAATTTGATCAAAACATGTTCTTAGGCCGATGTAAATTATTTTCATAGATGCGTCTTAAAATATTATAAGCGAATATTGTGCGACGTCAGATCGAACGATGAGAAAATTCCTCCTTAATTTTCCCAGAATTTTCAGTTCGCAGCTCATTAATATCTATTTTGAATGCTTTGATACGCCTGATACATCAAATTTCACGTGAATCTGAGTGATTTTAAAGTTTAAACAATCATCATTCTTTTAAAATATTATCTTTGTAACATCTCGTTTTCTATTCTCAGCAAAGCTCACAACGATGAATTCAGTATCTTTTATTGACAGACTTCCGAAATAGTTAACTCATATTTCATGAAACATGTGTTGTTTTTTTAATGCAGTTAAATACTTTCTGCATTCCTCATTTTTCGGAAACAGTTCGTTCTAACCCTGAAAACCTACTTTTAGATGTATTTCTTTAAGTCGTGATGAACAAAACGAGACTTCTTTCGTCATTTCACCATATTTTGTAAGATTTAGTTCTCCTGAAAATCCCTAGTCTACAGCAAAGGTGATAGAAAACTTATCAAAAAACATTTTTTAAAAAATATTGTATGAAATTAAAATCGCGCAGGCCTAAAACTCTCTTAGTCAATAAACGCTTAGCAATTATGTTTTCTGGAGCGCAGTATCGGGCCTAAATAAACGCGCGGAAGGGTCTGGCTATTTTCACTTTTAAAACAATGATTTACAAAGTTCGGAATGTTTGTAAGAGTATTATCTCCGTACGTTTTATTAAACCTGTGGAATAGTTACACTCTCTATTTTTACCAAAGATAGTTAAAGATACTATTGGGCGTTGTCTGATAACAAGACATTTTCAATACCGTGCAACAGAGACAGAGATTTGTGCAGCTACAAAGGAGCTACGAGTATATATTCTATAAGTCAGGAACGAACTAAGCTCACACTCCTCTGGTATCAGGCAAAATGAGAGCTCAAGAAAACGTGCGTTAGTTACACACAGGCACTGAAATGCCTTCGTGATCTTGTATTTACTTTACAAATATTTCGACGGCCTAGGAATTACCCAGAAATGCATCGCTCCCCTGGGAGCTCTGATGCCTGCGCCGCCTTGCGCATGACGGTATTTCCGAATCCGCGCTAGTGAGCGCCGAACGAGAGCGGGCTGGCCCACGGCCCCCGCGAGCTCCCAGTGCCCTGCGAACGTCTTGCTCCGGCGCCGCGCGGCCCACTACAAAGCCCCGCCCCCTCCCCGCGTCGGCCGGGCGGAGATTATCCCCGATTTACGATCCGTAATAATTCGCCGGGACTCTGGAGGTAAATGGGCGGCGCGGCGCGGCGCGGCGCGGCGGGCGCAGGTTCTTCTTTTGGACCGAGGGCCAGGGAGTGAGGGTGGGGGAGGGGGAGGTTGACGCTCACGAGCGGAAATCGCTCACGCCGCGCGTGAGGCCTGCGCCGCTGTGCCTTCGCGGTTCGCGGCGCGTCGCCCTCAACAGACACATCCCGCTTGCGCACTCGCTATTCAGCGCAGGTACGCTGCGCTTCTTGGATGCGACGTGGGAGCAGAAGGATTGAATGTTTCTCTCGAATGGTTACAGAAACACATTCCCTGGTATTTTGTGGAAAATACACACACATATGTAAATATATAATTAAACGTGTATGTTTTATACATTTGTTATATTATTATATCTGTTATTTTCTTTTTAATCCTTTGTTTTTGTGTTATTAGCTTTCAATGTTGTCACACATTCTATTAAAATACATTGCGTATTTTCGCATTAAGCCTAGAACGGTTTCTTCCGAGTCTTTTAAAACTAGTTGTAATTTCTTCATTGACTCGTTCCAAAAAAAGTAGTTAATGATAATATATAGTTACATAAGCAAAGAATTTGATAAATTTAAGCCGAATCGTGGTCAAATTGAACTCACGAATTTTTTCATTAGTTTATGATCTATGATTACAAAACCAAGGTATTCTCGGTCCGTGGATGTAACTCACACTCCCAATCTATTGCATGGAAGAAGGCCGCTTCGATGACGTGGTGGGTGTGTTCTCCGAAGAGAGATTCATGTCGAGACTAATACCCGTTGGTCGGCGGATAATCTGAAGAGAACGTTTGGTATACTAAGTATACTGCGTGACAGGCTACACATTTCTTGGCTTATTTGAGCTGTCACGGACTCGTAGTCTAACCACAGTAGGGGCGGCCGCGCGGACCTGACAGACGCCCCTCCCCAACCCACACGCCCCACCCCCGTCCCCGCCCCCGCCCACTCCCTTCGGTGCCGCCCATGTCGCAGAGCGCGTGCTGCCGGCGGCGCCCGCCCAGACCTCCTGTGCCCTCGCGGGAGGTGGGTGGGGAGGGCAAAAACGCAGTGGCCGGGGTACGAGAGTGGAGAGGACGAGGAGACGAACGTCCGCCTGCGGGACGCGGCCGCAACCGCTGGCCAGTCGTCCCCGTCCAATTTCATGAAGTCGTGCTCCCCCCCCGTCCGTTCTCCGCTCCGCTCCCCGCCTCGCATCTCCCCATCCCCTCCCCACCCCGCCTCGCCCGCGCGCCGCGCCGCGTCGCGTCGCGTTTCGTGATCGGCCGCTGGGGAATATTGATGCGTTTCCATAAGTTGATAACCCTAAACTGCATCCGAGCGGCTGCTATTAGCATGGACTCAAAAAAGAGCAGGGTAAAACAAATACGAGCTCCTCGTCTGTAATTTGTGCATGCGCCGAGGGCGTCCTGACCCCCCGCCCCGCCCGCCTTTCCCGCCCACCCCACCCCGCCCCGGCCCGGCCCGCCGTGCTCGGCTCGCTCGCTGCCTCGTTCGCCCGCCCGCCGGCCTGTGTCGACACGACAATAAGATGGTAATCAGTGTAATCTCGTTCTTCCCCGGCTTACTTGATAATTATAGAGGACTGGCTCTCGAGTACGCAGCAATCTCGTCGAGGCCGGGCGGGGAAGCAGCCCAGCGTCTGACCAGCGCCCGGCCCCGCGCTGCACGCTCTTCCGCCGGGTAATGGAAAAAACTCCGTGCGGGAACACAATCAATAATCACCTGCCTCTTACCGTACTATTTCTAGAATCTTCTTTAAACAATGACTCGTTCCCCCTGATTGCTAATTGGAAAATCTCCAATGGGTTTTACAGGAGTGCAACAAAATCTTCATGTACCATCAAGTAATAAACAAACAAGCCAAATGAATACAATGGACGATGGAATTTCACAAGTTAGTCTGCGAACGTTGGTCTCAGGAGCTCGCGTTCGGAGGGAAGACCATAGTTCAGTCGTCCCCATGCTAGAGTCGGCAACCCATCTACCATGTGAACTCGTCAGTGGACATTGATGATGTGAATGTCTCTCTTGATGCACCATAGGAGTTCGTATGTGTATAAAGTATGTGTAACGTATGAATTAACACTTCAAAAAGTCTAAGGATTCCCAACATGCTGTCTTATTACACATTTAAATTGAGAGAAATAAAAAAGTAGCGGTTTCTAAAGACAATCGTGACAGGGTGAATTGTTTGTCTATTTTCTAAGCGTCTTTTGTTTTCACATTCGTTCTGGTGAGTTTGAAGATGGTTTGTCACCGAAGTGTTAAACGATGCGATTGTTGAATTGTTTCGTTTCTTTATCATCCTAATATAAAGTTGCTTTCCTTACTTTAAAATTTTCAGTGTTTGTGAATACGACGAGAAAATAAATGTCATTGTAAAAAGATCACATTCAAATGTAGAAAGTAATACCGGATACAAAGAAAGAATCTGCAAATAAAACAAAATAGTAATTATGAAGCTAAACCTGTAATTTGACAAACAATAAAAAAGATGTATTCCGATCAGGTAAGTTGAATTGCCTTTTTACAAAAATATATTCATGAATAAAAAAGTTGATGTATTGATGTAGTGAAAGCTATATTAAGGCAAATTCAAAGATTTAAATTTCATAATTCATAGCTTCAACTTTTCAATACGAGAGAATTCGTTATTTCGATTTATAGAATTCGGTTTACAAAAATTCAATTAAAAAACATACACTTCAACCGTGTGCCCGAACGCATTTTTCTCCTGAACGATCAAAAGTGGAATTAGAGTTTGGAGTGTTGCCGCCACATAATGATTGCGGGAAGATAGACAAAATGTTGGCGGAGATGTCTTTATCCCCTTGAAAGTTGAATATTAACAGCCGAATTTATAGTCGGCATAGAAGGAATAAGGAAAATACCTATGAAATAAGCGATTGCTTAAAATAAGTGGTAACTGAAAGCTACCCGTCTCTTTACAATACCGAATTCTATGCCTTTTTAAAACATATTTTAATATTTTAAATTATCTTTTAAGCTATCTTACATGTGCACAGAACAACTGAGAAGAAAACGAATAATTTGACGGTGAACAAATGGAAGACGAACAATTATTGTTGACAGATAAAAATTCGTCCTAAATCTACATTAGTATGTTCAGAAACATGGCTCTTGCTGACCGAAATTAACACTGAAAACTTTAGTATGTGTAGATGATTGCATTAAGTTCAAAATGAATATAAACTGAATTTTGTCGGAATTGTAACATAGACCACTTGAGCTTCAGGGCAGTGAATTAATTGTTCGTCGTTTACCGACATAGATCTGTATGTTTAGGCCAGCATAACAATAACAACAACAACAACAACATATGTGCTGAACACGTAAAAATGTCTTTTGCGCAACATTTCGAAGTAGAGGAAAATGCTTCTGATCCGGAGGCGTCGGAAGTAGTGTACAAGCGCCAGTGTGCGCGAGTGTCCTTTCTGTTTGTGAGAGCGTGCTTGCCTGTGCATTATACGCAAGAGCCATTTAAATTTTCCAGTACTGAAAGGTTTCAATTTATGTTATAGCAGACGGTGAACTCCAAAATGCAGCATTCAAACGGCGTACTTACACCAGGTCTTCTGCCCCGAGACATGTGGGCTCAGTGCAGTAAGATTCTATTGCTTCAACTCCCGTCTCCTTCCCACACCTTCTCTGCTTTAGAATAAGCCCTCCACTCTTCCAAGGACTGTACTACCTGTCGCTTTGCGGAAATCCTCACTAATAATTCGGCACCAATGAATGTGTTTTTTGAATTCTTCTCCTAATTTACAAAGTGCCCGAAGCGACGGCTATACCGCCACTAGGCATGGCATTAATTCAGTTCCAGCTTCTCATTTTTTATTACCATTTCATTACCCGCACGAGTCGTGTGCTACATGTAGCTATAGCTAGAACACAAACCGTGTTATCGCTGTCGACTTGGAGGATATTTGTTGGGTAGTCTTTATATTGTTATTATAGATGGTGCTATCTCAGTATAATGGGTTCGATGATTTCAAGATTAATAAGAATACGTTTCCATGAAAAAATGAAATTACTTATGATGCTCAAACACAAACACAAACATTTACATTTTTCAATAAAGATGCCGGTACTTTCAAACCGACATGTATGGTTTAAGAAACTCCCATTTCTGAGGGAGTTTCCTCCTCGTGAATATCTTAGGTTACGTCGAGAATGTTGTCGAGAGCCAATAGGAGAAGCGTGGAAGGATGGCAGATTGTGTATCTTGCTCATCACTCTTTCTGCTTTGGCAACGTCAACGCCCACTTTACTGGAGGTTGCAAGGTCACATGAACTCTCCGCCCCGCGGCCGCCGTGCCCCACGCTCTGCCAGCTCCTGCCTCCCCTGCCACCCCCGCCCACCCCCGCCGCGCCCTCCACCGCCTGCTCTGTCGCCTGCTTCTCCGCCCGCTCATCCGCCCGCTCTGTCGCCCGCTCCTCCACTCGCTCCTCCGCTCGCTTTCTGTCCTCTCCTCCGTCCTCTCCTCCGTCCGCTCCTCCGTCCGCTCCTCCGTCCGCTCCTCCGTCCGCTCCTCCGTCCGCTCCTCCGTCCGCTCCTCCGTCCGCTCCTCCGTCCGCTCCTCCGTCCGCTCCTCCGTCCGCTCCTCCGTCCGCTCCTCCGTCCGCTCCTCCGTCCGCTCCTCCATCCGCTCCTCCGTCCGCTCCTCCGTCCGCTCCTCCGTCCGCTCCTCCGTCCGCTCCTCCATCCGCTCCTCCGTCCGCTCCTCCGTCCGCTCCTCCGTCCGCTCCTCCATCCGCTCCTCCGTCCGCTTCTCCGTCCGGTCTCCGTCTACTCCTCTCGCCCTTTCCCTCGCCCGTTCCCTCGCCCTTTCCCTCGTCCATTCCCTCGCCCGTTCCCTCGCCCTTTCCCTCGCCATTTCCCTCGCCCTTTCCCTCGCCCTTTCCCTCGCCCTTTCCCTCGCCCACGCCGCCCCTCCCGCCGCTCCCGCGCTGCCCCCGCCGCGGGGAAGTGCTGGACCCGCATCCAGCGCCACCTTGTGCGGACGCCATCTCGACTCGATGCGCCGACGATGCCTCGTCCCCTACCGCCCCCCCCCCGCCCCGGCCCGCGATTTATTTACCCAAGCCCTCACCGCTGTTTTCACAGCCGCCGCCGCGCAGACTGCCCCCCGGGGACCCGCTCGCCTTGACGCCTCGCACCCGCCCGCACGCCTGCTCGCCGGCTCGCCCGCTCGCCCGCCGCTCGGCGTTTGTTTAGCGCGAGACACGGCTGGGCCTTATCTGGCGGCGGCGACGGCGGCTGCTGTTGCGAGGGCGCGGAGCTTTTAATTACGAACTCGCACTCGCCCAGCGGGCGGCGGCGGCGGTGGGCAGTGGGCGGTGGGCGATGAGTGCGGGCGATGGTTGAGTCGGGTTTCAATTTGCGGCGGGGAGCTATCCGATCCCAGCTCCTCCCAACCGTGTGACTACTCGCCTCTCTCACTCTTTGTCAGTTCTTTTCGTATATTCCTATAAATGAATCTTTCCTAGGTTCCCTGTCTCTTCATTTATCATTTGCTCTCTCCCGTACAATATGTTTCTTCAGAATTTTTTCTCATCTTACATGACTCTTACAGCGTTTTCCATTCGTTGCACTGAAACGGATTCCGGAACTGAGTCAGTGTGTGCGCTACGCAGTGAGATTATATATACTAGCTGTTCTTGGTCTGTCACACTGATGGAACTCCCAAAATAATAATTTTGAATTATGTTCGTTGTTATAATTTTTATGAAGTCTTTTGGTAATTCTTACTTCTTAATTCATAGATTGTAATTGTAATTGTGTAATGTATTTTCATTATTTAAAAACTGCGTAAACTTAAAATGCGTAAGTGTCAAAATTTCATTTTTCGAGATTTGATAGTGATAGAAATAGCACACAAGATTTTGAACCGAAAGGCTTCTGCAGAATTGTTTGGTTATTGAAAACCATAAAAATATTAACATGAGCGTTTCCTTTGGTAGATGTATGGGCGCGCGAGAAACATTTTTTGACACACATATTTGAATGATTTTGCAAGTGTCACTATTTTTATTTTCACTTTATTAGCGTTTCGAAATCAGGACGCACCTACATTTTGGTTTCTAAATAGCACTGAATTTATTAACACGAAGTTATTCAAGGTTAAATTTTAGGGAGACACAAACTGATTTTCCGAACTTCGCGTAAAGTAAAAAAAAATATTTTAAGACATTTCTTGCCAAACATAACTTACTCCATCATTCGAAGTATCCCTGCGTGACAGAATATCCTCAATTGCCTTCACAATTTCACTACGAATCCAAATCAGCATGGATAACTTTCGTACCTAACCTCAAAATGGCCCGGTGCACTGGATTGCACTGACTCCATCGTCAGTGCAGTTTAGGGCGCCCCGAGTGCGCCGTGGTTCGGTGTCATTGTGCGAATGGAACATTTGCTTCTTTGCACTGGTGCGCCCTAGCGGTCGAATGGAACACGAAAGCTGCCCTGAGTGCGCACTAGGTACGCACCAGTGCGGCGAATGGAAAACGCTATTAGAGTTCATTCTCACTCTTCACATCTCGTTCTCATTCTCTTTCCTATTAGTTGATCATTGTGAGAATCAATATTTTTAACTTAAAATGTTATATTTTGTTAAAAGTTCCAACTCTCAACTGCCATCGTATGCTTCTGTCCAATTATGGGGATCGGCCATTATTTTCTCATACTAGTACAACGGTATAGATGTAGTCAGGCAATCGTTCGATGAGACACTTAAAATCGCAGAGCAAATAATTGCTAAAATCTCACCAGGTAGCAGTACAATACATATGACGGACTCTGGAAATTAGGGGCGAAATATTCAGCATCTTTGCTGAAGTGCAGAAATGTAATTAATCACTTTATATCTCTGAATAAAAAGGGTTTTTTTCGTTGAAATAACGTTCCCTTACGAACACCGAAAGTTTCGAGAGGGAGCGAAACCAGTGTCGGATGAAACTTGGGAGATGTTCAATGGCAATTGATAATGGAAACATAGGAACGAAAAAGAAAAACTCATTTCAAAAAGTCACTTGGATTTTGTATTTCACCATATAACTTGGTGTGGGGAAAAGACTACGACGCACAAGAAGGGATAATTTCTTGACTCTACCCCAAAAAATATGCTGTCCCCAAATGGAACGCTGTCTAATAAAAAAACAGAGCTAATATTATTATTCAATTCACACCGTATAGATAAATTTGCATCGCAGAAACTCATCTAAAAGAACAAATAAAATTTGTATCCCAAACTTCTCAGTATACAGAGCTGATAGAAACACAAATACTGGAGAAGGAGTACTGATATCCATCAACACAGCTATTCAACATTATCCAACAACACCCCATCAACTGATAATATAGAAACAGTTAATAATATAACATCAGTAAACTGAATACTTTAACATTATCTTATAACAAATGGATTATAATTGTAGCATGTAATTCACCAAATCAGAATTACTAGAATTACTAGATAGACTTTTGTTTACAAAATTTTTATCATGAAAACAAGAGACGTTGAAAGAATTGAAAATCCACCTTCATAACAAAAAGCCATACCCACGGAGTAACTGGGATTCACCAAAAAAGTGGCCATGCATCACCAACTACTTAGAATCACTAAAAATATTCATATAGGATTTCAAAAACATTACCACACAATAACAATCTTTCTCAGGTCTACGATAGGTACCTAGCTTTAAAATACAAAATTAAAGAAATATGCACTCCACAATATTATATTCATATTATACTTCTAGCTTCCTCGACAAAAGAACTTTTGCTGTCACAGTCGATACCCATCACTCTAATTCAAAAGCAGTCCAGGCAGGCCTCTCCCAAGACTGCGTTATCTCCCGTTCTGTATTTGTACGTAGCTGAAATTCCGTGGTAATATAAAACGGCCCAATTTGCGTATGACACGGCTTTCATCATTCCCTCCACAAACAATAAAAACCAATCTTCAGTTATTTCTATACCATATCGACAGCTGGACAACCAAAAACAAAATTAAAATCAGTCTGTCAAATACACCAGCCAAAATATTTGCCTTAAGATCTTACACCCCCACCCCCTTAACATTGAACTAAGAACCTGGGCAATGGCACTCTCATAACAAATACTAATGGTAAAATACCTTGCTAAAATACCTTGGCCTTTACCGCGTCCTAAGCTCGGGTATAAACGTTTCATCTGCCATTCAGCAGCCAAGTAGTTAATTAAAATGTATTAAGCCCGGTATGCACGGTACAGTTTTCGTGTATATTCTCTACAGTTTCTGTACAGAAACTTCAAGATCCCAAACTAGAAGTATAAAGGCTGAAAGTCGCGCATACACGGTCTGTACGTTTTCTGCTCGAAACGTCACAAGCCGCCGCTAGGGGGTTCTAACGAGAAACAACTGAATTGCGCTGTCCCAATACTTTGATAGGTGGTATTTCTGTGCGTCCGTTGTGGCTACGATCTTTATTTAGTACTAATTAACCATAAGGAGCATAGAGAATAAAAATAGGAAGGCAGGCATTGGGAAAAAGGAAGTTTATAACAATATATCACTTCATACAAGCGCACCTTGACACACCTAACCTCAAAATCGAAATGGCCGATTGCCGTTAGTGAACGATTCTGTCGTTACAGGCGCTTGAGTCAAACTTGGCCTTCTGCATGAAAAATTATGAACATGCTCATGCAGAAAATGTGCAGTCTGGATTGCACATTCTCTGTACGACCAATCTGCACGAAAACTGTACCGTGTGTACTAGACTTTAGTTTTAACTATGGCCCTGTTGAAGAAATCTGAAAGCAAAATGCACAGTAGGTGTTTTGAGAGGAAGTTTTGAGATTTCTTTTCGTGCCTGGGTCGGTGTTCTAAGACACAGTAAAACAGTTCTTGAAAATCCGGGTCGACCTGTTCCTTTTCATTTCCCCGCTTTTTTTGCGTTTGAATTTGGCACTGAGAAAATATCAAAAAACGTTTGTCTGATAGAATATTTTTTCTAATTTTTTATTTTCTACATTTTTTCAATAAGATAAAATAGTGGTAGGATAAAAAAAACATACGTTTTTGCTGTTGAGGGGTATGGGTGGTGGGCTGGGGCCAAGAAACCTTTCAAAAATATTCTTTTTATGTTAGAGTTACAGCGTAACTACTCATATATCATTTGGTTTAAGGGAACTTTTTATCATCTTATCCGGGAGTTATCATTATAGATCCTGAGAAACTTTTCATTTAAAAGCCAGCTACAGGCCCTATACAAAAGCCCTATTTCCAGGCCTTGTATAAAATATATAAAGAGAGAAGTGCGTTTAGTTTCTGTGCGTTAATCTCTCAATGTACTGAACCAATATCATTGCAACTTTTGTGCTTGCTTCCTTTGAAGTTCAGGATTACTATAGGATATGATTTGCAACCATAAACCTTACAAAATTACTACATTTTTTGCCACTTTTAGCCTAGCATTACATTGCAGATTCAAGAGTGCGTCAGTGTGCAATAGTTTATCTGTACGCCACTTGACCAATAGTTTAGCTGTGCGAGAGATCTACGATTGAGTTCATCATTGCACGGAATTGCTTATTTGTAGGATAGAAGAGAACTATTTGTTTATTTTACATGCAGTTGTCCAATTTGGAATGTCCATATTTAAGAATAATGATGACAATTTTACTCACTTTGTTTATAAAAGGAACTGGGAAACTGATTTTAATTGCATTTAGTGGTGAATGTATTAACTGTACAAGAAATGAAGTTATTGGGAAAATGTCATTTTTCAGATTGATGTACTTAATATTGTCGTACAAATTATGAATGTACACATGTGTTCTGTATGAAATAGTTATTGGTTTAGTTGTTGTAAATTAAGCTTCAATGTGACGTATTTTCGGATGGCACGATCGAAAGTATATAATATTATGAATGATTTACGTGTACATGTTGAAACTGAAAGATAGGATGACTTTGTATGAGAGTGTTTATGGTACTGGGGAGTGAAAGCGTAGTAGCGGTGTAGGAATTATTATTTAAATAGATGAGAATAGTTTAGGGAAGAATTGTAATTGGAGTTAAAGAGTAATGGGAAATGGATATTGGGAGAAACGGAACGTGTGTCAACGCTGTCTTTCAAGGCTGTTGAAAATGGAAGCAAAGAGGTTATTTTTGATAAATAAAAAACTTTTGTCAAGCCGAAATGCACTGTGATCTCGGATGGTTCGAGATATTATATTTATCTAAAAGATTATTGGCACCATTTCGTAAACCACTATTTTCAAGGTCCTTCAAACGCGTACTCGAATTCGAATAAAAGCTTTTGAATTATACACAGTCCAGTCGCATTATTGTGACCATCCGTCAAAATCCTGAATAACTTCCCCTTTGCAGTGCTGACCTATGCGAGACGTGGAGGAAGAAAATGAATTAGGTTCTGTATGGGATGGACAGGAATGTGGAGCCATACCGACTCCAACGCTGTGGCCAGCTGCGTTAGGTTTCTAGGCTGCGGATGTAGGGCGCGAACGGCCCGATCGCGATGGCCCTACAGATTCTCCATTGGGTTTAAATTGGGGGAGTTTGGTGGCCAGAGGAGTACTGTAAATTCATCCTGATCTTCGAACCGCGCACGTACACTACGAGCTATATGACACGTTGCATTGCCCAGCTGGTAGATGCCGTCTTGCTCAGGAAAAGCGATCTACATATACGGATGAACATAGTCCCCAAGGATGGATCCATACTTCTGTCGATCCATTGTGCTTTCCAGAATGACGAGATCACCCACGGAATCCCACGAAAACATTCCACACACCATCACGTTCCCTCCTCCGACCTAGACCCGTCCGGCGATTGTTGCACGTTGTTTGCGTCCAGACGTTTCACGCCGAATACGCCAACGACCATGTCCGATGGAGCAGAAAACGGGATTCTTGTAAAAATGCCACCGGTCGCCGCTCAGTGGACGTCCAGTTGCGGTATTGGTGTGCAACTTCCAGCCTTCGTCGCCGATGAACTACAGTCAGCCCGGGTGCGTGAATCAGGTGCCTGTTAGCGGGGCCTATTCGCAGCAACGTTCGCTGTACTGTTGTGGAGGAGACCCTGTTGGTAGCCCCATGGCTCATCTGGGAGGTCATTTGCTCTACAGCTGCCTGTCTATCCGCCCGTATATGTCTCCACAGCCGTCGTTTTCCCTTCACCTATGGCCCGTGATGCGCCACAGTTGCCTCGGCGCCGGTTTTGGATATTGCCATTTTGTCATGCACGATATGCTTTAACTACGGCGGCACAGAAACACTTTACAAACTTTGCAGTTCCGGAAATGCTTCTGTCCTTGGCCCGAAAGCCAATGATCGTGCCCTTTTGGACGTCCGATTAACCGCTCTTATTCTGCATTGCGACAAGTTCTGCCCTGTTTTACATAGCCTCCTCTGTTAGTGGTGCTACCTGACGACGATTTCAAACCTTTATTTTTAAAAACGCGAGAAGAAAAAATATGAAAAGGAGTAAGTTTTACATTGAGGCAATTGATTGAAATAATTTGTATAATTTATAAAAGTCTACAAAAAGACTATTCATGATTACATGTATTTTAGTTTTTAGTTTAGATTGATTATTTTTAGTTATAAAATGGGTGAAATTTGGGGTGAGAATCTCAATAAAAAAAAATGAATATTTTTGTAATGAGAAAGTGAGTGAGGAAGACTGGGTAATTCAACATCGGAGCAAAACAGAGAGGCGGGGCGGAGGTGGCATACAATAAAAAAGTAGTAGACTTCGCCACTGGGCGGGAATAGATGAATTTCTTCTTCCTGTCTAAAAGTTAAAAAAAGTTCCTGGAGTACTTCAAGTAACGCGGGGTACTTCAGCTAGTATATTATAATAGAGATAAATAAATACCCGAGCAGTGGGTTCATTTGTCACTAAATGTGTGGGGATGATTTTTTAAGAAATTTCATTTACAGAAAAATGCCGGGTACCCAAGTTTAGATATAAGTATAAGCGACATCACGCTGATAATATGTAGGTAGCGCATACGTGTACGGCGTGCGACGTTATTGGCCGAAAAAGGCGGAGATAAGTGAGTTCCTTCTTTCGACGCATGATGGCCTTAAAACTAAATATATGTGAATAGCTGCCGACATTTTCGTACAAATCCCCAGCATGCATCCAACACCAAAGTTGAGTCTCCTTTTTTTCATATTTAAGCTTAAAATTAATAGAAAGAACGCCATTATCTGCCGCCATTTGACATTACGTCATTCCCAAGGCCAACTACATGTAGTTGGTCTTGGTTGTTTCGTTGTGCGAACTTTAATCAATCTACCAAACGCAGCTGACGTTTTGTAGCAACCTCAGTCCTACGTTATAGTTCTTCAAGAAAAGATATCAGTTTTTAAAGCTGTAGGAAAGTACTGGAATCAGCTCAAATACGATTTCGAATTTCAAGTCGTAAAAATCAGAGTAATTGTTGAGTAGATGACATTACCAGATGGAAATATTTCAGTATGCCGCGCATTCCCACTAGTTTTAAGTTCGAAGATTGAGTGTTTGTAATTGCAAAGATAAGCCAGTGTATTAGGGCAATGTAGAGAAATTGTCTGTTACAGGCCCTTTTACCCTAAAATGTAATGTGATTATAATTATTTGTGATGAATTACGTTCTTGTGTGATCGTAGATAGAAGACTCTTCTACTATGATCCACTTCAATGTACAGATGTACACTCATGTACAGATCTCGATAAATAAAAAAAACATTTCAATAACATTTTCAGAAACATGTCTAAATCTATTTTCACAGTGAATATTAATTGTACTGTTCCATAATTTGTAAACCTTCGCCAGTAGTCTTAGATAATAAGTACCAAACCACATTTAAATTATGTCTTTGGTGTTTTCAGTTTTATAAAGCAGATGTAGTACTTTTCTCTTGTAACTTCTCTACTCTTCCTTTTGTGCGATGTACTCATTGCTCGGGTTCGGCAAATGATATGCTTAAACCCCTGTTGTTACCATATAACATCGTTACATACAAAAATATTTTTCTTCAGATTTCAACGAGAAAATTATTATTTAAAAAAATTAATTAAAATTTTGTGGATCATCACAATTGCCAGCCAAAACATTATCGTTTTGTGGTAAACTGTAAAATAAATATCAACGTAATACAAAGGAAAACAGTCCAATCTAATGATATTGTATTATCAATTAAACACGCAAAACATTTAATAGACAATAGATTAAATTAATTAATATCTCTACAGTAGTTACACCAATTTTAACTTTTTCCTATGTAAATGCACAACTCTAAATTGTTAAAGTCTAGGTGATAGTGTGGTAAACATGTGAACTGTCCTGGTGCATCTTAATCAATATAGGAATTGTTTATACAGAAACTCACCGATCTTCATTACCAATAATTTTGATTTCAGTATTATTCGTAGTATTATTCTTCATCTGTTAATTCTATTATCCGTTATGCTTCCATTTATACATTTCCACACAATTTTTCTACGTACGTAGTTTCAGTGTCGTTTTAATTCCATTCATATGAAATCTCGATTTGGTGCACTAGCTGTATCAAAACTTTATCTATACCGATGATTTATATAACATAAATCTCTTTCACTCTCTATTAATAATGAATAAATATTGATGTTACTACTTCCCGCTTGGGCACGCTATAGAAACTCACTTGATATTAATCTATAAATATTTAATTATTATTAATCTATAAATAATTGATTTGCTCTGTTATGCTCGTAAATTTAACTTACACTGAAATATTTATTGTATTGATTCTATTACCATTTATTTGTGGGTATCGACCTACAACATGCTAGCGTGCTAGCGGACGTGTTAACTGTACACAATTGCAATCTCTGGAAGTTCTGTTAATTAGGTATTTTTTTAAATTGTTGGCAACAACCTATAAATTATAAACCCTTGTTCCAATAAAATAAATTAACATTCACAACCTTAACTGTGTTCATCCTATTGTAAGTGATGTGATTTATCTTTTATAAAAGAATATCCTTCCTGTACAGCTCAAAGTTCCTGGCTTACTGAGATCTTCGCGCGCATATATGACTTCTCGGTTGCACTCCTATTGGAATGTCCATCGCGTGTTCCTTCTTGATGCTGATATTCGATGTTTATATTACGGTCAGGTCTACCGTAACATCTCCCAATGTCAAATTCTTGTTAAAAGTATCACCCGAAATATCCTTACTTCGTTACCGGTTCGACAAATAATTTTACTAATTTATCACGCGCCCGCGAACTTTCCCTATTTTGTACCACGTGTGGGTATCTATTCGCCCCTATCTAACGTTCAACAGTAATCGTTGAATGTAAGAAATATCTACGATTCTTCTCTATCCTAAATTTCATTCCGAATCTATATTTATTTCAAATTCTAATTAACATTTACAATATTTTAACATCTTTACGTTTTTGATATCAAGACTAAAAATATCGAAACCAATTCCGCATTACATACTTCCCTCTGATTGAAATAATATTTGTGATCCTAATACTGCGCGTCCTAGCTGAAGGCAATCATACCGAACCAGCAGTTCTTCGTCCTCTCGTGGCAATGGTACGAGAATGAATACTATAAACTTCACAAGACTACACCTCCCCTACATACCTAGTTTCTTTTCATTTCACGGGGCTGTGCTCTTTCCGTTCCGTCATGTTATATGCTCGTGTCCACAAGGCCTAATTTATTTACTGGTCGCCCTGACAAACTGTACACTCTGACTAGTCTGTATTCTGTATTCATAAATTACATGTATTGACATACTATTTCCAAATATCCCGATGCCGTTCATATTAATAAAAAATGATAACTTTTGTTAGATATCACTTTCTCTCTTTCTTTACTCCAGTTGAATGCATGATCCCGCTGTAGGGTGTTGGTTCAAGTTCCACGGTAGGAGTTGGTTCCTTCATCTCATTTTAATTTTAATTATGGTCAAGTTATCGTATACTCAAAGAGACCATTTGTAATTTTGTAAAACATCACACTTGGGGGCAACATTTTTAAATCGGGGCCTCCCTTTTTAAATCATTGATCACTCAAAGGCATTTGCGCCAAATTTGGGAGCAATCACTCCAGTGGTTTTAAAATTTCTCTGGTACATGTGAACATATCTACCAACATACTTGCACGTTTATAGCATAATAAGCTACATTTACATTACACCAACATACTTGCACATTTATAAAATAGTGTTACATTTAATATCTCATAATAACATTGCAAACCTTACCAGATACTTTAATGTTTTCCTCTGCCCTCATTAAATCACATACTACTTGCCACTTTAATTGTTATGTACATTACATTACGTTACAAATTATTTCTTTGTCTTCTGTTTGTCTGCATATACCTTACATTTTATTGTACAATGAGAAACTCTTCAGTTATAAATTGTGTTTTATCATGTACAATATAATTACGTGATATAAGTGTAAATAGTACAGGTTATTATTTACATTCTATATATTTACACTATATCTTTGCATTAGAACATACATTTATATAATTGCATTAACACTTGAGTTACATACATTTCAATATTTATTAAAGTTATGAAAACCTTTAATTCATTTTTATATATTGGATTAGCTCATTAATCAAAATAAATATTATTTCATAATAAGAAATGTGTTTTTTAAATGGATGAAACCTTTTTAATTATGTTCTGTGATTTGAAACGGAAGAACAGTACTCTGCTAACGATACGGACATCATTTGCAATAAAGAAACAGTAAATAGTACACTAACAGATATTTTAAATTGGTCCCGTAATAACAAAATAATAATAATAATAATAATAATAATAATAATAATAATAATAATAATAATAGAAGGGAAATGGTTTTAATGCAGTTTTTTTATTTGAAAAAAAATCGTACATTCCACTGAATATGACTTATGTTAACATAACAGCATTTTTGGGCCTCTTACTTCAGTCAAATCTCAAATGGGATCCACATAAATGAATTGAACACAAAAATAAGTTAATTATGCTACGCGTTTCGAATTTATTCTGGGGAAACATTTCCTATAGCTCCCCGACTTAGATTACAGAAGAGAATATAATAAGCCAATCCTACCCACGTCATTCTTGTAAGTTTCATTTTATTAAGCTAGAAATTATACCATTGCCTTGCATCATGATTTCCAAACCAGTGTTTTTTGAGAAAAACTACTTACTCAAGGGCGGGGAATATATTTTCAGCCAATACAGATATCAATAACATTCTAAGTGGAAAACTTATTTATCAGATGTCAGTAGCAACAGGTCACTTCAATGCAATATTTTACAACACACTGCCAGATGACGTTAAAATCGATACACAAGTTTATGTGCCAAGTAAAATATTTTCTGATGTTTCTGTGCAATTAGAGACAATACTGATGATCAAAAAGGAAAATAGTATTGAGTTTAACAATGATATTTGACGTATTAGTTACCATTTGGACTATATAATTCTAAGAAACTAAATATGCCTGTTACAAATATTGTACCCATGTCAGATTCTAGGTCAATAACCCATCTCGATAAGGTATTTTGCCCAGTTGTTTTTCGTTCCAGTTTTTGGTCAAATGTTGAAATGAACCCTTGCTTTGCTTCTAGACTTAAGAGCAGTTTCATTATCTGTTCGGTTTTCTTGAACTCTGTTGGGAATTTATTTATTAAAATAATAGTTCTCCATTTTCTCGCGACAGTAAGTCGATACCATCACTAAGGTCACTATAGGGGAAAATTAGCCAAAATATGAACCTGATTTGCCTTCGCAAATAGTTTTTATTACATGGGAGCGAATATTTTCATACCAATTCTTGCCAAAAGCTCTCGTTGCAACTGTATTCATAATTTAACTTACTAAGTCAACGTGTCCGTTCGGAATTATATTTAATCCATTGCATCCTGTTTTTTTGGGGGTAAAATTATGGTTAATCGTTAATTAAAAAGTATATGCGTTCGCGTTGCGTTTTAGGTCTTTATATCTCTAATAACATGTATATGGGTTAGGATATAGATCCCATGGCTCAAGAAACCGTGCACAGATTGCTCTTCGCTCCAGAGTACCCCACTTTAATGTACTGACTTTTCAGTATGGTTTACAATATCCCATAACAATCTCAATCTTTCAAAAATCTTCAAACATTTCAAAATACATTTCTCAGTGAAATCACTAACGAAACTTGTTGGTCGGGAATAATCAATTTCACAGTGATCTTGGCATTCAATCTCTGATATAATTCATAAAACAATTATATCGAAGCTTCTTTGTATATCTCCCTTCTGCCCCAAATAACCACCATTCTGCTACGACAAACATCTTCACGCTTTATAAAAATTAAGAAATCGTATACCATGATGTCAGAAAGTAATTCCTTTCTATAACCCTATATATATATATATATATATATATATATATATATATATATATATATATAGAAATAATCACGCAAATATGTCATAAATTGTGACGAAATTCAGCCCTAGTTGATGCGCCATTTTGAAATAATCCGACTGATTTAAAAGAAATTCAGCCCCACGTTGGGTACCATTTGAAATAATCACGCAAATATGTCAAATTGTGACGAAATTCAGCCCCACGTTGGGCGCCATTTTGAAATAAACTGCAATTTATACTCAAACTCGGTCGAGGAATTTGAAAAGCAAATATCTTTCTATTTTGCTACTTCATTGCTAGAATTGGCTCAATGAAAAATCATATATTCATTTCACGAAAACATGGAAATTTATTAAATAATTTAAAACAATTCTTGGTATTGTTTAACTTTACCCAATATAACATCAAACGTTTGTCATGACCGTTCCAACCTTATGTCTTCGCGCGCTTTTTCGGCCATCTTTATCCATCTCCGGCGCCGCCGTCCTCAGGTCCAGACACCATCTTCTCTCTTCTTTTCTCGGAAGCTCACTTCAATCACCGTTCATCAGATCAACGAACTATTTGCTGCTAACATTCCAGTCCAATCACTGACACTTCGCCCAAGCCCTCAATGTCCCTCCAACTCGTTCACATGAAATATTTTAAGCTCCACTGTCACACTTAGAGTTCCAATCTTGATGTTTTCTCAACATCCATTCCCTAGTAGATGCTTAGAAGTCCCCAAAGAAAAAAAAACTCCTAACATTAATTGGAGCACGATCCGTTCATGAGCACGGCATCATTCAGAATGAATGTCTCTCGTATTCTTTCAGCCCTGCAAAGCTCGGTTCATAAATTCGATTGTTTATTTGCAGATAACATTTGATGTACTTTCGTACCTAGCCTCTAAATTTCTTGCAAAACGAACTAGCCGTCTTCACGACTGTCACTGCTTGAATATGTTGACCTTGACGACGGCTCGCTTACCGTTGCTATGCTAGCATATTCACATAATTTATCCCCTTTAATTGACGCCATTTAAAATAAATATTGTACAATATTCAGTGACATATTGGTATGTCACTATATATATATATATATATATATATATATATATATATATATATATATATATATATATATATATAGTATTGTGTTCTGAAACCATCACATGTAAACTCTTGTAGCTGACTAGTGAAAATAAAATTATTTTTAAAAAATCTCCACAGAGTACGTCACTCAATTTTTAACAGTTTTTGAAGTTAAATAAATAGAAATAAATCATGTCATGAATGTGATATCTTTCAAAGTCGTTTTTAAATACTATATCTTACAACTTACGAGTTTAATTTAATGTAATTATTCTGACAGACCTTGAAAGTGTGACTTTCGATTCACAGACGAGATCAACTGTATCACATCTCGAAGGCACTGAACCTCTGCAGTGTGTGCAAACTCTCAGAACCCTGTTCTGGAAGGGTCTAGAGGAACTACTTTCGCGCGACCTCTGGCATGTAAACAGACAACTAATCTCGAATGTGTTACATAGAAATCATTTTTTCATCAAATTTTATCAAGCCCGCACGTTGGTACCTTAATTTATAATTTAGCTATGTAAGATTGAGAGGAGGTAGGAATTCTGGAGTTGAAGAAAATTTACGCACATTGTACCCCTCTCTCTATGACACAGTTTTACTTTTGAGACAAATAAAAAAATAAACAAAGCTCGTTATTCTATTGGTTCTTTACTGACTGATAACCGTTTTGATACAATCAGAGACTCAGTGTAAAAAACGAGAATAATATTTATACCTATTTTATTATGTTTAATTATTTATATTCAATTTGTGCATGCATCTGGATCTTTGATCCGGTTGATTGAATTTTCGCCCATTTTCCTTTATGCGATTTCTAAGATGGACACAAAGTGTACTCTTTTCCTTTCCTAAAATACCACACGCAATTTCTACCATTTTAACGTGAAATAAGGAAATAAAAAATGAATAAAGGAAAGGTGTAGAAGTGAAGGAAGCGCGTGGCGGGTTCTGCTGACCGTTCGCTTCCTTCTCCTCGAGAGAGAAGAAAAAACGTGGCTCGGCAGGGCGGTCGCCGCACTTTTATTAATTTACAGTCATTTCATTAGAGGTCCACTTTTTGAGAACACAACAACTTGTAGTGGAAGCTCCCTTGTAGGCATTCCCTTCCCACTCTCTCTGGGAAGTTCTCTGCCGCGAGCAAAATCACCCCCCCCCCCTCGTCCGCTCGACCCTTCGGTCTCCGCCCAAGACCGCTTCTTTCTCGTTTCAGCGTTCTTTGGGACTTTTGAACTACGACTATATTCAGACACAAAGGATAACGAAAGCTCTTAGTTGGAATGTAATAAACTTTTTCTACTAGAGATGTCTCTTAATTATGTAGTGCTGTTCGCCCGTAAAGTTTCCCGGATTTTGCCGGTTAAAATGTTTACCAGACTAAATCTGTAAAAGTAGGTGGTGGTAGCTGTTGAGATTCGTAATAATAGGTAAAACCTGTTCCAATTCTTTAACAACCACCAATAATCCGGGTGAACGTTTATTTCATCTTTGATTTTGTGACAACCAGTATTTACATTGCTTATACAGGATGATGGTACGTTGGCAGAAAGGCTTTATACTCAGATATTGCAGATCATAAATGGCTTCTATTCGAGATAAGTTTACACAAACACTTCTAAGAACTTCCGCGGAGATGGGAAAGTTTTAGAACTCTACCATTTACCAAACTCGGCTCCGTTTCTTCAGAAAAATTGTTTCAGTAGGAATCTCATATGAGTAACCATAACACCATTGACATGAATCGAACTGTTGGTGATAAATGAAAGTATTCTCTTTTTAGGTGACTTTTGCAAACATGTCTTGGAATTAATTTAAGTGAAATATGTTGCGGGAAATGCCTTTTCAAATGATAAGCCCATCGTTTCCCCAGCCGCTCTCAGCGTTATTAACGCTCCAAGGCACCGCACTTCAAGTCTCCGCTTCCCGTGACGTGGGTGCGTAGGCTTAAGCGATGTCAACCTCGTGGAAACTTCAGAGCTCGGGTCTTGATTACCGAAGTTCCCGAGCGCCCGCGAAGAGTGATGAAGGGTCGAGCAGGCAGCACGGCGATTGGAGCACTTGATGTGGGGGAAGAGTAAGAAGGGCCTGTGTTTCTCTCACCGCTTGTGCCGTGCACTCTTGCTACTGTTCTAATGTACCGCTTCAGTTACGCTGCCATTCGTCAGGACATGGTGCAATGATTTTCAAATTTTCGTTTGAAACTGTAGGCGTTGAATTGTAAATTATTATGTTTGTTTAGACATCTTTTTGAACGTATTGAACATTTTTCAACCATATTTAAATTATAAACAATATATGAAGCAAAAATTAATTATATAATGGATGAACAATAAATAATGGTGAAAACAGATACCAACAGTGTGAAATTAAAATAATACGATATAATGGAGTTATAACTTCGCAATGATCTTCATTTAAATCTACACTAATAAATGATAGTGAGAAAGAAGAAAAATTGGTATAGTACGTAACAAACCGACATTGATGACTGCCCTGAACGAGAGTACCAAAGATAGGGAGTGTAGAATCAACGTAATCAGTAATTTTAATTTATTCAAGTCTTTATATTTATTTTCTTCTTTAATTTATTGATTTGCTTTTCATAGGTACTATTATGGTTCTGCGATTATTATTATTATTATTATTATTATTATTATTATTATTATTATTATTATTATTATTATTATTATTATTATTATTATTATTATTATTATCATAATTATATTTAGCTTACAGAATATGAACTGGAATTGTCTAGAACTGAAAGGCACATTATATCCTTGCTTTTAGCGGAGCTATGTGAAAGGAACTCGTATCTATGCTGCTAGGTCGTAAAGTCTTTATATTTATTTTGCCTTCTTTAATTTATCTGGATTTGCTTTTCATAGTGTAACTATTATGGTTCTGCGCCACTATCATATTATTATTATTATTATTATTATTATTATTATTATTATTATTATTATTATTATTATTATTATTATTATTATTATTATTATTATTATTATCATAATTATATTTAGCTTACAGAATATGAACTGGAATTGTCTAGAACTGAAAGGCACATTATATCCTTGCTTTTAGCGGAGCTATGTGAAAGGAACTCGTATCTATGCTGCTAGGTCGTAACTGCACGTGCTATTAATCGGACTAGAATTAAAATGTATTGAAATATAAATGACGTATGAACTAATATGCCAAAATTAACTTTAGTATGCCTCTACAATCTTCTGGATCTTTAATATTGCTGCTTGTCAAGGAGCCTAATCAATTTCTTCCACCCACAGATATGTGTCACATAGGACCCTATATCCCAATGTGCATTAACTTTAAACCTTCCAAAAAATATGTTGTCTCTGCAATACCGCTTGGCCTCTATTGCTTCAGCCACTATTCCTGTCTCATATCCTTTCCCCTTTTCTTTTACAACGTCCTTCATTTCCACCTCTTTCTTCTTCTTTCCCTCCTATTCCTCCAGTTTGACCCTTTCTTCGTAATTTAAAATTTTGTCCGTCTCAGGAAGTGTCTGAATCTTAATTGTTTATTGGTGAGATGATGTTGGCGTTTGAATAGTATACATTAAAGGTATTGTCTTTACCGACAGTTTCATTATTTACAGCGAAGCTTCTTACGACGATTATGCCATCGTCTTCAGATCTGGAGCAAAATATTGGTGAAGCACGAAATATAAAAAAGAAGTGCATAAATAAATACAAAACAATATTAACGAAGTTACATTACAATTATATATTAGTAAAAGAAATTTTGAAATAGCATCATGTAAATTAAATTGAAATCTGAGGTAAAGCTGAATAAACATTATATAACAAAATAAAAATAGAATATTTATTTTTTACAAGTTAATTTTCTGGTTTTAGACTTATATTTTTTAATAATTTGCAACAGGTTTGAAGAAATGGCTTATCCAACGAAAGCTACTAATCTTTAAATATTAAAAGTATTGATGAATACAACACCTTTTATTAATAGTCTCTATCCTGCTATCTTTTCCGGCTGCTCTCTCTACCTTCAGCGGCAGTGCCGTCTCCACTCCCTCCTCCAACCCATCCCCACTCCCTGTCTCCCTCTCTATTTCTATCTCCGCGCCACCGCTATCATCACCGTCGCTCCAACACTACCTCTACCTTCACCTCTACCATTGCCACAGCAGCCACAGCCACAGCCTCAGCCGCCGAAGCGTTTTTGTCGAAGACTCTCATAAACGTTGATGACAGGAAGGCGCGCCTCGGGCCTCGGGCATCGCCTGCCGCCGCCTCCCCTCCCTTGCCCGACCCGTCCTCGCCTCCTCTCATCCCCGCCTGTACCGCCGCGTCGGCAGCTTCTGGGAACGGTGCTACCCGCCCCGCCCCACCTCATCCCCCCCCGCCCACCTCCCCCCCCCCCGCGCCCGGGGCGCGGCTGCGGGCGGTCGGGTCCCCGGCGCCGCCGCCGCCGCCGCCGCCGCCGCCGCCGTCGAGGCAGCGGCAGCAAAAAACACGCCCGTCGCTGCTTATTAATTACAACACGCGATGCCCGCTAACCCGACGCTAACGACTGTTATTCGCTTTGTTTACTTTGTGCTCGCCTTGTTAGCATGGCGGCGCGGTTTACGGCCCCGCACCGGCGTAAATCAGGGCTGCTTACGCCCAGCTGCCGTCGCTGCCGCTTACGGACCGCGTGTGCGGCGACAGCATCAGCTCCGCGACCGGACGCTGGCGCAACACAGCAGCACTGGGGCGCCTGGAAAGAAGAGGAAGTTTAGAGAGGGTCATGTTCCTTATTATTTTAAACGAGCTGTTTCATAAAGGAAGTTAATCATTTTGCAGATTTAATTCCTCAGTTCTTGATGATGTGGCATTACATGGCCGTATCATAGTAACTTTCGTGAGCATACATTGCAGTATGACATGTTTGCATTTTCTCTAAGGCTGGATTAAATAGGAAAGAATGGTAATTAATCAGAACATTGTTTTCTGGTTCCTTCGGAATCTGTGATCCCCAAGTCCGTGGAGACTCAGGTGAGAGTGAATGCAAGAAACCAAGCGCCTCTTGAAATGATAGTCCAATGCTTAAGCCTCAACTAGGAAAGGAGACGATGGGAGAAGAGAGAAAAGGAGGGAAGAAGATTGAAAAAGAGAGGAGAGAAAAGGAGAGGAGAGGAGAGAAGATAAAGAAGAGGAGAGAAGATAAAGAAGAGGAGAGAAGATAAAGAAGAGGAGAGAAGAGAAAAGAAGAGGAGAGAAGAGAAAAGGAAAGGAGAGAAGAGAAAAGGGGAGGAGAGGAGAGAAGAGAAAAGGAGAGGAGAGGAGGGAAAAGGATAGGAGAGGCGAGAAAAGGAGAGGAAAGGAGGGAAAATGAGAGAAGAGTAAAGGAGAGGAGAGGAGAGTAAAGGAGAGGAGAGGAGAGAAGAGAAGAGTGAAGGAGAGGAGAGGAGAAAAGAGTAAAGGAGAAGAGAGAAAAGGAGAGGAGAGGAGAGAAAAGGAGTGGAGAGGAGAGAAGAGAAAAGGAGAGGAGAGAAAAGGAGAGGAGAGAAAAGGAGAAGAGAGGAGAGAAGAGAAAAGGAGAGAAGAGAAGAGTAAGAGAGAAGAGAAGAGTAAGAGAGAAGAGGAGAGTAAGAGAGAAGAGGAGAGTAAGGGAGAGAAGAGAAGAGACGAGGAGAGGAGAGAAAGGATGTGTGAGGAAGGGAGACATGACGAAGGGAGAGGGGGAAGCCGGATTCCAGCGCCAGCGATTGCCATCTGCGCCATCTGCACGAGGCTCTCAACTGAATGTCAAACTGAGCTCGCCGTCTCCGGGTGGCGAAAACAATTTGCCCCCCGTCGGGAATTAGTGGCGTGTGAGAATATGGAGGAGTTGATATGCGATGACAGATGACGCACCGAGAGGCTCGGCTGGTGGATATAATGAATGGCGCTATTATCGTCCATTTTCTGTTGATTATTTATGCGGTTTCTTGTTCCATTTGCGTTGGCGAAGTGGCAGCGGTCATTATCAAGGACGTCACTGCAGTGGACTTCGCTTCGTCTTAGGAGGGTCAACACTCGAGACGAACTACAGCTGCACTCTTATAGACGTAATGCTTACTCAGTGAGAAACAGTAGACGTTGATTATATGGGATAAAGGATCTGTTCGTTACAACCACATGAAAGAATTTCATGAATTCTAAGTTTCAGAACGATGTGACATCATTTGAGTATGCCTGTAGTGAGTATTACCATACGAGTTTAGCTCAGAGCCATCATTGCTGATGTCTCTGCTGAGAGGTCCTAGGGTTCGAGTCCCGATGGCGGGTATTCGACACACGCTTTATAGATGGTCGAAATCAGCCACTGAGCGGAGGAAAATTCTAGCGCCCGACTTTTCTGATCAGTTTACCATGGTTTCTGCGATCAATACCAAGCGAAGGCCGGTGTACCGGCCGTTGACTCCGCGCGATCTGCTCTTCCTATTTTTCGTCATATCTTCTCTCTTCACACACAATTTACACTTACATGCACTATTTTGACACATTTGACGGGAGTCCAGTCGGGAGCTTACAACTTATCCCATTGGGGAAATACCTGGAGGAGAGAATTAGCCGCAAGCCCACGTGTTTCAGATCTCACAATCCAACGGGAAAGGAATCACCGCCACCTGCCGGGATAAAATATTCCCCGCACAAACAAGACTAATGCCCAAAGCAATTAATATGTGGGGAAACATCACTCAATTACTGAGTATTATTTTAATAATTTCAAATGTTATACGTAAGGGAAGTGATACGCCATGTAATCAACAAAATATAGTTACATGTGCTATTCATTTCGGTAATGTTATTACGAAATTTTGGCAAAAGGATATTTGCTGTTCTTCGATTAGAAAAGAACGTGAAACGCATTGAAATGATCCTGATCTGCTTCAATTGTACATTGCTAACGCATTGCCAACACAATGTGCCAACGCAAATATTCTGAAATGACAAAATGACTACGTCTTTGCTTTTATCATTAGTATAGGTGCATTCAAGACCAAAGATTGTGACTCTATCACGTGTAGGCACGGCGCGTCCGTCTTGTTTCGTTATCAATAAAACTTCAATCAAGTGGTAGGTTCTTGCACCTAAGACCGATTATAAAAGAAGAGACCAAACATTTCTGTGCCTCTGCACAGAACACTGCGCTGGGGAACCATTGCATATCGCTCGTGGGCTGCAATAATGGCACAACTCAAAAATACGAGTTTTGAGTTAATACACTTTCCAGAATGGCAGATAGGTCTACCTTCCAGCAGCAACAGCTGCATATCGTTCGCGCAGGTTTTTGTTTTTAGCCCTCGCTTCGTTAGTTGCGAGAGGAGTGGGGAGTTTGGTTATTTTGAAAAAAGGAATTTTATATCAAATTTGTAGTTCGTTCTTCGATGCAAAATGATTTCTACTACTCCGGATCGAACATAGCCGGTTACCAAATTTTGTGTACAACGCTCGTCGCTATCAATTATTCAGAATTCTGCTAATGCTGGCAAAGGGGTGGGGGGAGTAGGTATTCCGGAGCTCAAGAAAACATGAGCGTGTAATATCTTACAGTACAGTATTCCACCAACAAATGGCCGACATGTAAGTGCAGGAATGATGCATTGCATTACGAGGTGAAACAAAATCGTGTATCTCAACCCCTGATTTTTTGAGTTGTGCCACTATTGCATCCCATGAACGTTATATTGGCAGGCGAGCCGACGGGTTGCGACGGACGAGCGTTTGCTAGCGTTGGTGCCGTCGCCGTCGCAGCGAGAGTTTATGGCAGTGCGACGCCACGCGGGTGGGAACGCAACGCCCCGTCTCCGCCGTCTTCCCGCTCCCTCCCCGCTCCGCTACGCCCCACCCCGCATGGCCCCGCCCCGCCCCGCCACGCCATGCCACGCCACGCCGCGCCGCACGACACTCGACCCGTAAATCAGCCTTTTTGCCTCCGCGCGAGAATTATAGATGGTTGGCATTCTTGGCGAGGCACGCGATGTTTATAGTACGGCTTCTTTGAGCATGTATGGCGCTTGATATTCCTTTCTAATTCGGTTATGGCAGTAAAGATGTTGCGCGATGCCTCTTCCCGGGCTCCTCGCGAGGCAATTTTATTTCGATACACGCGCGATTTGATTTCTCGATTCGCCTCGTGCTGTGCTGCTGTGTGACGCCGTCCACCTGTTGCTGGCCGGTGCTCATACCATCTCCTCTCTTCCCCTCCCCGCAACACCCGTCTCCCCCTTGTCATTTCTCGTAACCGCTCTACATACCCAACCTCTCCAGCCCTTCCACCTTCCCACACCCAATTCCTCTTTCCTCGCCCCTTCATCCCCGCCCCGCCCCCTTCACCCTCCCCGCCTCTTCGACCATTCAGCTCCCCCTTTCCCATTCCTCATTGATCTTGTCTCCCACCTCTTCCCCTCCTTCCCCGCCCTTTCCTCACACGACCCTTCACACTCGCCGCCCTATCCACTAATCCCGCCCTATCCACCCTCCCCGCCTTATCAACCCTCCCCGCCGTATCCACACACCCGCCCTATCTACCCTCCCAACCTATCCACCTTTCCCCGCCCTATCCAGCTTTCCGCGTCCTATCCACCCTCCCTGCCCCTCCGATCACTCAGCCCTTCCACACTTCCAACTCCTCTTTCATCTAGCCACCCACCTCTTCCCGTCCTTACCCGCTCGGTTCCCCCTCCCGCCAAGGGAGGCGCATCCGTTCTGTACCCGGCGACCGTCTCAAGGCGAACAGCTTCTTCTATGCAAAGGGTGTTTTTCGCCGGAGGCGCTCGCGGCCGTTTATCAAGGTATCGCTTCGCTGGGTGGCGCGGCGCTCGACGGACACCGGACGCTGCAGGCGGCAAGGACAGGAAGGAGGCGACTGCGTGTAACGAGATGGCGAAGGCGGAGAAGGCGAAGGCTGTTGGCGAAGGAGAAGCAAGTCGAAGGCGGAGGAGGCAGTCTTAGTTCAATGAAGTGTGTTACTTTTTTTTTTCTCGTTTCGAGTTTTTTGCTGTTTTCGGGTTGAGTCGGAGAGTGCAACGCGTTCGCGGCCTGGAGCGCTAAGCGAGCGGGCCGGGGCGGGGGGCGGGGCAGGGCAGCTCGCTGGCAGTTCGCGCCCGCCTGGGTGGTCCACGCCGCTGTGCGCCGCCGGACATCCGAACACGCGTCGCCGTCCTGCCCGCCGCCTCCGCTGGCACGTCCTGCGCCGCGAGCTCTCACGCAGCGGAGAGAGGCCGCGCCGAGACCGTTGCTCTCGCCCTTACCCTCACCTGCGCCCTCGCCCCTGCCCCCACCCTCGCCATCGCCCCCGGCCCCACCCCATCCCCACCCTCGCCCCTTGCCCCCGCCCACGACCCTGCCCCGCCCTTTCCCCCGCCCTCGGTTGCGCACCCCGATCCTGTCCCCGCCCTCGACCCTGCCCCTGCCCCCACCCTCGACCCGCCCCCGCCCTCGACTACGCCCCCGCCCTCGAACCTGCCCCGCCCCGCCCTTTCCCCCGCCCTTGCTTCCACTCCCGACCCTGTCCCCGCCCTCGACATTGCCCCCGCCCCATCATTGCCCTCGCCCTCGCTTGCGCCCTCCACTCTGCCCCTGCCCTTGGCCTCGCACCCGCCCCGCTTTCGCCGCCACCTCCGATCTAACCCCGCCCTCGCCCTTTCTTCCGCCCCCGCCTTCGACTCCGCCTCACCTTTGCCCCTGCCCTCACCCTCACCCCCGATACCTACCCGACACCGTTCGTGCCTACGCCCACCCAGACTTCTTCGACCTAAGCCTTGCCTCGGTCCCCGGCCACGCCTCCAAGCCCGCCCCCGGCCGTGGCACCAGCCCACTTCCCCCGCCTCTTCGCCCTTGTTTCGGGCCCGCTCCCGGTTTCCAAAACATAGTTTCATTTCGATAGTTAATTATTATATTGCCTTGTATTTATCAAGATTTAATTTAATATTTTAAATATTTAAATTCGTCATATTTTATAAGGATTACATGCGCCATATAATGTGTGTTATATAAACTTCTTGATCCAAAACAAACGGCTAATGTATTTATTCGGAAGTTTGCGCTAAACAGTATAATTTAGTTCATGAGCAAAAACTAAACTTCCGGTAACTTTAGTACCTATCGCTTTTGAAAAGAAAATTTCTGTGAAATCTGGATGCATTTTATGCTTTCAACATTTTAAATTATGCATTTTAGCCGAATGGACGTTCTTTTTTGTTTGTTCCATTACTCTTTACGTTTCGAGTCCCTTAGTAGTCAAAACAAGCAGTTCAGCAACACTATCTTGCATCTCGCGCTTATTTCATCTTCTTTCGTCAGTATTCTGGAAGAGGCTCAAGAAAATCTGTGAGTTGAGTTTTCTCAAGACGCTTTGGAAAAAAAACCCTCGCAAAATACTAAAGGTTATGTAAGGAGCAGATCAGCAGTTAGGAAATTACTGCGGCTCAATTTTGACGAGCAGTGATGCATGCAACGCTCAGCAAGGCTTCTGGGAACCGACATCTACACCAGCGGGCGAAAAACCTAATGGCACAAGGAGCCGAAAAACTCTCCGTATTTGTAATAATAGCTGCTGTGGCGGCTGCAGCTGCGGCTGCCAGATCCGAGCCGGGTGCAGACGTCTTCTTCTTGATCGAAAAGAGAGTGCGGCGCTGACGAGAACAGTTGTCATCTCCACCCTTCTTTTGCTCTCGGGACTTTTTCTTCCTCCTCTTTAACATTTTCCTCTTCTGAACCAGACCACACGAAACGTAATTCCTTGAACATTAATTTGGTGCAATCGTTTCGAACCATTTTTATCCTGATCTATTTTCTTTCTATTTGTTTCTCAGATGTGAAGATATCTTATCTTTCGGATTGTTCTTTGTTTTCTGATTCGTTTGTTTTATAAGTATACATCTTTCATCGCACATTGTTTTTTCTGCCCAACAACTTTTAGTGTATACATGATAGTGCAAACCATTGCAAAGGCTTAGGTAGTTGCGAGACAACAAATGAAACTTTGCAGACTGTGAGGTACTAGGTTCGAGCTCACTTTTTCAGAATCAAGAACCCGCACAACATGGATTCTGACTACACTACGTGTTCAAAAAAGGACTACAAATGACGAGAAAAATGCACCTTTTGGGTATCAGATATTGAGAAAATGTGTTTTTCTGTTGAAACTCCTCCCCGTTTTCTTACAGTATTACATTATTTCCTGTCTCTGCAAAATAAATATGAAGCAAAAGTGGGGTGGATAATTAATTCCCTGAATAATTGGCATTTTGTTTGTATCACGGCAAATTATAATGGGAACCTGAAACAGTCAATATTTTTCGATTTCTTGCATATCGTTATTTCTGGAGCTAGAGTTGAAGCTCGATTCGTTACATTTAGGTATAAAGAAAGGCACCAAAATAACCTTTAATATATCTGCAAAAAATTTAAATCTCTTACCTGTGAATCATTCTCTTGTTGTCGCCATGGACAGGGAGTTTCAGAGCGCAGCGTGCGTCGGACAGTGGATTTGCCGTGGGGGCGGGGCGAGGTGGGGAGGGGGAGGGGCGGTGGGGCGATGAGCGACCGCCCGCGCTGATGGCCCATGATTTACGGCCTGCAGCGGCGCACCACGCACGGGGACGAAGGCGCACGAGGAGAGTAAGAAAAAGGGAGGCAGCGAGCGACGGAGGGATGAAGGAAGACAGACCGAGGGTCGAAGATTAAGGAAAGGATGATTGAGGAGACCGCGCAACACAAGCAACAAACCACAACGAAACTCTAAATTAGAAGAGACGTTTCTAGAGGTGAAATAAAACTAAACTGTAAGAGAGATGAGAAAGTATCGAAAAGAGTTAAGCCTGCATCAGTAAAGAATAACAGAGAGAGGAATAATTGAGATCGATTGAATTAAGATCAATGTTGGATGCTATAGCTATTGAAATTAACATATTATCAATATCACTGAATGTACACAATAATGGTCCAGTGAAGTGTAATCGTGATGGTAGATTGAAGGCTCCGCTGAAGCAGCATCTTCGTCAAAATTTGATATTTGGTCGTAAGATTTCCATCGGTTAAGCTCGAGAGCCCGCGCGAATTCTGCTCTCGATCCAAGTCCACAACAGCCGCTCCACCTCAACTCGCCGTATCCCCGCCCCACCCCGCCCTGACCGACCCCGATTCCAACCCCCTGCAAGCACTCCGTCTCGCGCGGGTCTGCGGCGCCAGAGGTCTGGCAAGTGCTGTTCGGGTCGACGTTTTTATCGAGCGGGGTTAATAAAATCCATTACAGCTATAAATAATAAAAACTAATGCATAAGAAAACGAGCTGGGAGCGGCGCGGCGCTGGGCGGTGCGGGGCGGCCCGCGCTGACGGCCGCCGATTCGGAGCGGGCGCTGACGCCCGCCTCGGCCCGTCACTCAGGGCCGGGGCGAAGGGCGGGGCGGGGGCGGTGGGCGGACGGGGCGCGCCGCCCCCGGGGACGGGCCTCGAAGAATTCGCTAGTTATTATCTGTTAATTGGGCTCTGACGAGCGGGCGGCGGCGGGGCGCACCGCCCGGCCGGCGCCGGCCCAATCATGGTAATGGCGCACATTACCCCCCGAGCCGAGCGATTACCGGGCCTAAAACAAACACGGGGCGGGGGGCGGGGGACACGGGCCCCGGGGCCTCTGGGCGCCGCCGCGGCGCATTCCGCCCCCCCTTCCCATCCTCCCTCCCCCTCCGCGGGCGCGGCTGCGGCTGAAATTGCCGCGCGCGCACAAAAACCCAGGGAACGGGGGAGGGGCGAGGGGAGCGGTGGCGGTGAGCAGCGGGTGGGAGATGGAGATGGAGGGAGAGGAAGGAACGGGGCGGGGAGAGGAGGCAGATCCTGGGTCTTGACTGCTACGTTGGTACTCGCTGCCAGGTTTCTTCCCTGTGGATGAAAAAAGTACTGCCACCTTTGTTTCCTAATACAGATGTTCCAGAATCTCTGCAGTGAACGTTCACCGGATTCTCAGTACCTTTCCGAGTGTTCACGTTTTAGATGAATCACTCACATAATAATGCCAAAGCTATTTTTTAAGTTACCAGTTAATTATATATGAATGTATCAGTTTAGGAAATTATTTTATTAAAATGTTCATATTTTCTAAAAAGGTTGATCATAATGATGACTGTTTAGAGTGGAGAAAAATCAGAATTTAGTGAACAAAATGTTCACTATTCTTCCAGTCAAAACGTTTTAAATTCAATATAGTTTGAGAACGTTAGCAACCAAACATTAAAAATAACTAAAGAAAAGTAAATCTGAAATGAATATTTATCTTTCGGGATGTATCAGTATTTTTATTGTATATTTCTGCATTAAAAGTTAAGATCTAAATATTAATTTGAAAATTATGTTCGAAGTAACCACAAATTCATAAGTCAAATATCTACCGCAATGAAAATGAAATTCAATCTCAGTTCAGAGCATAACGGCGTTATTTCAAGTCCACCATATATTACTTTGTGTTTGATGAATTTTAATCAGCAACTCAAACTGAAAACATGTTCCATGTAATAGTAATAGAGAGTTAAGGTCATTTGGGCCAAGCAACATGTTCCATTATATGCCAAATTACGCTTTTTATTTTCTATCATAAAACAAACACACTGAGCAATGCATTTTACACGAGCACACATCAGTAAATGCAATAATTTTAATCTATATTTTTCCGCCCGTAAACTGACTTTAGATACTGAAGGCTATTTTAGTCTTATTATATGAATTGCACCAGAAAGACGCATGAAATGATGATCTTGGTTTGGTATACTCATATCCTCGTCTGACAGAAAGTTTTTGACTGTAGACAAATAAATATTAGCAATGCTTTTAATGAAATATTGTAATTTTGTGTGCTTAATTATAAACTTTGTACACGATAAAGTTAGAATTTTTTAACAAACACACAACTTATAATAGAATAAGCAACAATTTGAAAATATGATATTTTCTAAAGGTAGGAGTCCCCTTTTGGTGCACTGGTGGTATTTTAATACGCATCACTCTGCGTAATTGAAGAATGAATAATATATAAATTTGAGGAAATGTGGGGCAGGGGGAGCCATTAGAGGTTCGGGGCGCAGCAGCACCATAAAGCGCTCTCGGGGTGCCCCGGGGGCGTGGGCGGCGGGGGGGGGGCGGTGGCGAACGGCGGCGAGGGTGGCGGCGGCAGCGGTCGTGGCGCGGTCTCCGCTCGCGGGCCTAGTGGGAGCGTGCATTTGGCAAATGAGGCGGAATAATTCATTAGCGACGCCCGGGGACTCAGGGGAGGGGAGTGAAGGCGGCTGAGATGTCCGGGGGCGAAACTCTTCGGCTCACAGAGCGGTGACGGCTCCCTACGGCTGCGTCGCCCACACCTACTTCGTGCATTCTGTCCTCTGCACCTAACACACACAGACAGTGTTGCCTCCGGAATTCACTACGTCCGCCGGGTGTTTAGCGGAAATATACGAAATATTTACGATATTCTCAGTAAATTACTCCTGTAGAATTATCATTTTATGTGAACTGAATAGCAACGACCGCGTTTCTCATCGGCATACCTTTGAGCTCCGAATTATTATTTTCGTCGGATTTGTAATGGTGGGACAGTTCCATCAAGGATATGTCTTCTGTGGTGTTACCACTGAAGAGTTGGAAACTATGGAGTATAGTGTTGCGTAAAAGACAGTAATTTGCGAGATATTTCTTACCTTCTTTTTCCTTTTATATTGTCTTTTTTAATGACATTCGGTGTCTGATTCACTTAGGATCTATTTTTTCTCATATTCGGAAGGTAATATCTAAAGAGTTAACTTAAAGAAAGTAACAAAATGAAAACAAAGTTGCAGATGCATTCGCAATATTTTGTTGGTCTCATATTATTTGTTGATAGTATTACACTGCCACTGTTGAACCAAAATACAGTCACATAGATTCTTAATCATTGTTGATTATTGTATATTGTTAATCAACATATACATGATGTCGGTATTATTAGACATTTTAAACATAATAATAATAATAATAATAAATTAATTAAAGCCATTAATTATAATTAATATTTCTTAATATAATATAATATAATATATTATAATATATTATAATATAATATAATATAATATAATATAATATAATATAATATAATATAATATAATATAATATAATATAATATAAATGATTAAAACATCATATCGTGTATCAACAGCGATTCGTGGGATGGTGGGCCCCATTTTCAGGTAATCTAAAAATCAAAATCACAAAAGTTGGCATATAAAGCTAATTACGTGAATTAATTAAATGAACCAAACACATATTGATGCAACAAAATTTGCTGTTAAGTGTGATAAATATTTACAAACAGGTTGGTGACTAAATAGTGTCAATATGACCCTTAGAAAGTGGCGTTTTCAACGAAATATAGGAAGAGAAATATCCAAAGACGCTCTGAAGGGATTGCAGGAGAACTTTTCGTTAGTTCTTCAGAAGTGGTTGTGGCGACATCACAAAAATTCTAAACAAAGTTCTGAATTTCCTGACATAATCTCTCGTCGGGGAGCTTCAATTATAAAATGAATATTGCAACAGTGGCATAACGACCGTGATCGCGTGATAACCTTGAATGATGTTTAGGTGAAATTAAAATAAACAACTTTTTGTCTCTTTCTGAACTAATCCGTATTTTCACCCATCCGCTTTCTATGAAGGTATTTTTCTCTGAGAAGGGGGCCGTTGAAAGAGATTGAATCCAAATACTATTGCCTGCAACAATACATACATGTATGCTGTTATTGCGATAACACGGTTCTTGTACCCCTAAATCTGAAATCATTAATGAATGCACACACATACAAATGGAGAACACTAGTAAATCTTCCACAGACAAAAAACAAAAACAAAAAACGATTGTGATTAGGTAGCACATTTATCCATTCAAAACGCAATTCTAATTCTTAAGCCAAATTCTATCAAAATTTGTTTCTTAAAATTTGATTTTATTGTTGCGAATCAGGCTGAACAATAGGAAGTTGCGGAAGTAAATACTTTCTTAAAATTAAAAATAATATCCACAATTTCAGATCAAAATTTTTTTTACTAAAAGAATTTTGTTTAGTATATAACGCATTATTGTATTTTCGAACCAATTATGCTCTTGTATTTTAAATATATTTTGCTTTACATCGTATTTAAACTAATATTTATTGGAAATCCAGCATTTGTTTTGATGCAGGAACTTTAAATATATTTACCGTTTTAGAAAGCTGAAAATACACCACAAAGACTTTGAAAGCTGAAAACGAGTGAATAAGTCTTGAGAAATAACTCATGACTCCCCAGGCTACCCCCCTTTAATCTGTTCAGATTTGAGTTTCACGCTGAAAATTTCACGCTGAAACTCGGTAAATACGTCTGTAGTAACATATAGTTGTGCCATTTCGGAGAACATTAAGATATTTCAATTTTTGGGGTTACTTAACATAATGCCCAGTGATAATTTCAATTTGTTTTGGAAAATAACTGAAATTTTTGGTTCGAATAGAAGAAAGTGCATTTATAAGTATTGTATTGTTCCAATTTTAATTAAAGCAATTGACATTTAGAAAATTGCAAAAATCTTTGTATTTAAAACATGAAGGGTTCTTATTTATAAAGACGTTTCAGCTTTTGAGCTTTCTACAAAAAACAAAATTCGTAATTTTTGCTTTAAATAAAAGATAGTGGGTCACAGATGTTTCATCACTTTCTATTATCAACTAGTTTAATATTATAAAGTCTAAATTTTAATAAACTTGTAAAAATAACGTAATGAACCCTTACCTACCGTCGTTTGATCGATTGAGTGTTTTCAAATGCAAAGATTAGAAGTAATGTCTAGCAACCGTCTGACACATTTACTTGCATGAAAAAATTCAACAATTATAATATTATTAAATGTTTAAGTTAGTTAATAGTTATTAAATGTTAATTTATGTTTTTAAGTGAAGATGAAAGTAAGGTTTCTTTACCATTGTTCTTCACAACACACCTGTACAGATCTTCGTAAATATATAACACTTCAATTACATTTTCTGAAACATGTGTAACTCTGTGTTCGCAGTGAATAGTGATTGTAGTGTTACAGAATTTGTAAACCTCCCTCATTTCATTCGTTAAGACTTAATTCTGAACAACATGAAACAATGTTTTGGAACTTTTCTATTTTCCATATAGTGAATATGAACAACTTTTCCAACTTTTTTACAGCGTTATCCCACATACACCAAATTTAGCGGGCGTCCTTGCAGCCGGAAATTTTAAGATATGCTCCAACGTTCCAATCCATTTTTCAACCATATAGATTCTTGTGTATTGGATGTTTTCTGCATAACTTCATTCAATTGTAGATCTTTAAATGATGCCATGCACTGGGTAACATATACTGGGAGGCGCATAGTATACAAGTTACGTGAATGGAGTGCTAATTCTTACAACCTGAGTTCAAATCCGTGCGTGAGAAAAGTCTGCTTGTTGAAAACATTTTGCAGGTTCTTGTAGCATAACAGTATTCTGAAGCCCTTACAAATAATGCAAAAGATATGTGCTGTTGGAGCACGAATATCTCTTGTATACTAAAACCTTCAAGAGAAATATTGATATTAATTTCACTTCAACAGAATATAAAATATTTTATAAAATCACATCAACTTTAAACTTTAGGTTGATGTTACTTTACAGCAAGGAGAAAGAATTTCGAGAACATTTTTTAATACATTATATTTTCGTGCTTGCTGAGAGAGGTTCCAACTTGTTTCTAAAGAGTAATTTTACTTTCTATTTACTTCTATTTTTCCCTAACAGCGTCGAGTACAAATTCTAAATTACGTGATAAATCTCCAGAATACGTCGTGAACGTTGAGAATGCAGAGAACGCGTTCATGAAAAGTGAACTGAGGAGGGGCGTCCGCTTCATTGCCCTCATGAAACGCGCACCGTCCTCTCATTGGCTTATTTGCTGCGGCGCGGAGTCGCGTCTACTTTCCTCATTCCCCGATGTTCCTCTCAATTACACTGGGGAAAGGCGGGGAAAGGCTTTGGGCTTTGGGCGAGGCTGCGTGCAAGGGTGTGGGCTGGGCGCTGCGAGGCGCCATTTACCACGCCATCTGCGGCGGAGGGCGCAGCGACGCAGGCCGCGGCAAGGCGCGAGAGGGCGTCGGAGGGAGCGGAAGGCAATGCGGGGGAGTGAATGTGATGAGGGAACCGGAGATGGCCATGGGAGAGGAGTAGGATAGAGGGGACGAAAATGTTAAAAGTGATGGCAGAGAGGGTGAGAGTAAAACTTGAGTCGGGTCGGACTGTGTCTGAGGAAGACGTTGGGTCGGAGATCAAATCCTCAACAGTGACAGTACATAAGACGTCAAGTAATCTTCCTAGTAATTTTTCGATTTATACACGTAACTCTGCAAAATTTAACATTTTCTGTGATATCAAATGTTCTATTTTTAACTACTTCTATCACTGGTCTCTATTGTTTTCAAAACTCATTTCATTTATAAAATGTAGTACGTTACCCTTAAATAAAACCAATAGCCCAGATTTTAATTTTCAATGGATCTTGAATTTCTTGTACCTTAGGCAAACTAGAATGTGTCTTATAAAAAGAAAGGTACTCAATAACAACAACAAAATAAAATAGAGAAAAGAACTGTGCTTTTCGATGCAATAGAGTCTTCAATTTCAGAGAGCAGGAATACAAACTTCCATATTGCTTTGGAAACTTGCCTTTGGAAACACAACTTCAAACAATTTTATTTTTATTATGAAAAATTTACCATCTCTATTTGTTGAAACAATGATATCATAACCGAACGACTCATTGCTTCGGGTCCAAAGTAATACTGGCGTTCAGACAGTACCACACGTTATTCGGAAACGCTTACGTCTGCATGTCGTAAGGTGCTTCCAATGAAAGTTCAATACTATCTATAAGAGTTATTTGCAATATGAATGGTAAATGTGACGAGTAGGAGAAATTGCGATTCGAAGCCTATCGGCATCGTGTCTCAATCCTAAAAACAAAATCAGGCACTCTGTGTCATTCACTATATTTTAGACAGTCTTACTGTCTTTCATTATATTTATATTCAAAATAATTAATAAAATAAATAATAGTTAATCAAACATAAAAAAACATTTTATTAAAAAAATATCTTTAAAGTTCTTCCACGAATACGCCAAAGACTACGCTTAAAAGAATGGCGCACATCTCATTTTCGTTGAACTCTTTGAATTTTCGAAAATTAGAAAAGTAAACAATAGTGCAAGAATGTGCACTGTTATAGCAGCTCTAGTTTCTATTTCGAATTTTCCCGTGTAGTCACTGTAAAAGACTGCAGGTGAAAAGGGGACTGTTGCTTACGAACAGCTCCACGTCGCACCCACGCATTCGCATGCCCCTCGCGGCGCCGAGTGCCGGGGCGGGGCTGGGGAGGCGGGGCGGGCCGGGTCGCATCGCATCGGGTCGGGTGTCGCGGGGGCGTCTCGGGTGGGTAGCACAGGCGCCGCGTCGCCCCTGTTGACTTTTTCACGTCATTTGTCCCCTCGCTTCTGCACGTCTCGCCCCACCCCTGCCCGCCTCGATCTACCATACGCGCCGCGAGGCAAATCAAGAATGCCCGTGGGCAGACTCGTTCTGGCTGCAAGTGCGAAGACAGCATCTTGAAATGCCGTTGCTCGTTTGTGCGTAAAGAAATTTCCCATAACATCCTTCTTTCTCTACTTTTCTTGGGAGGATCTTTTTAGTATCTCATTCTACACTAACAAAGATTTACGAAAATATTTTTTTAAATATGGATTTTGTTTGGTAAGTAATAGGTATTTACGTTTTTTATACTGATTTGCAGTAATGAAGTGTACCCAAACGTTGGTACTGAGTGAATTCATTCTTGATTATTGAAGTTTGAAGGAAATGGAAATTTCTCTTCAGGAGACTATAGTAGCTATGAAGAACGATATGGACAAGAATAAACGTAGGCGAGCCAATTCCGTAAGACTCGACGAACGATTTCGGGAGTTTAGCGACATGGGCAAGTGCAGAGCTGTTTCTGGGGCGGTAGAGCCGCATTGCGCAAGCGCGCATTCACTAAAATTACCAAATCGTTCATCAAAAGAAAGAGTGTAAATCGGATCTAAGAGCCTGAAACTGCTACAGAAAGCCTGGCCTCACCGAGGATATTTCCTTACCTCACTCGTCTTCGATCACTCCTTTCCGCTCTACGGGCGGCCCGACGCGTCGCGACGTGCCGCACTGAAACCGCAGTGGTTACTTTTGTGGCAATGCAGAAACGTTCACCCCTTGTTTTCGAGAATAAGCTGAAAAAGTGTCCTGAAAATCTTGCCACAGAAACCCGCAGGAAAGGAAGTGTCTCTTGAGTTGAAACATTAATGATCTTACGAATAGTAGCCGGTATTTAGAAACACGAATACAAGACATGAATATTGTTTGGAAGTCTGAGAGAATTGTTTGAGACAAGCGCGTGGCGTTGGATGGACGGCAAATCCCATTCCAATCTTGTCTTACAACCCAGCATTACGGTGGTAACCCGTGTGCATGAGGCTGCCCTGAGAGGTGGCGCTAGGAACACACTTGGGCAGGTATGGGTTTAAGTTTTTGTGGATAGTGCCAGAGGCTGACCGGCGAGGCGACCCTAGGGACCACACTTGGGTAGGCATGGGTTAAAGGGGAGGCTGACTGGAAGGTTGCCCTAGGATTACCCATGAGCAGACATGGATTATAGAAAATCTAGTATCTAATGTCCGCATTTGACCTGGGAAACGGCTTTAGAACCACTTTTGTACGGGCGTGGATTAAAACAAACCATTTATCTAGTGTTTGACACTCGCCAGTCATGCCTATTACGTCACAATCATCATCTACGGATGAGAATTCAGGAGAAGCATTCAGAAATGGGCGCATGAGCAGCCACCCTCCCCTCGGGCTGCCCGCTGGCCCGCCCACCTGCCCACCGTGCGCGGGAGCATCCTTCCACTCTCCCCCGATTAATTCGCGAGCTAATGGAGTGGAGCCAATGGCAGTCGTCGGCGCTGGCGGGCCGAGGAGGGGCGGGGAGGGGGCGGAATGGCGGGGAGGTCGATCGTCCCCGCAGCGGCAGCAGCCTTGGCGTGTTTGTGTGTTTTGGCGAGGCGTTTTTACGCTCCCGCAAAAAGACACCGGGTAATGGTTTTATGTTGGAACAATTTTAAGGCTCGGTTCACCGTCTGCGGTGACGCGGCCGGTCGTCGGCCGCCAGGGTCGAGGTGATGGTGGTGATGGCGATGGTGGGGTGATCAGGAGGTAGAGGTCCAACAGGCGACGTGCGCTAGTTGCGTTCTCGGCCGTTGCATGCTCGCCACTAATATTCCATATCCGGTTGAGGAGCGAATGTTTTTGATTACACGTAATCAAGGATAGCCTTTCACAGCGGTCGTTGTAACATCTCAATGTTTTCTCATTTTACGTCGCAAAACTACTTTTTGAATGCCACCATTACCGGGCTTCTGGGTAAAGTGCTTCCTTCTCAATAAATAATGAAATTAACGTATTATTTAGTTATGTTTCTACAGTTTGTTTTCATTGTGACTTGTGATTTTTGTTGGTTTTCTAGTTTGTCGATTATTTCATAAAGCTGACAGAATTTATCAACTCATATTTTGAATCTTAATTTATTTTCGAATTATACGTATGTTTACAATACTTGCTAACTAAAATTAGAATTGATTATTTCAGGAAATAGTTGCCTTAATTCCATGACATGTTTCATTTAATATTGAACAATTTATTATTTGGATATAAGTTATAAAATTATTCTTTACAATATCCTCTAGTTATAGTAAATGTTTCTTCAAAACCGTTTAAAATTTACAGTAATTTTTAATTCCTAGAAGTAGTTGTAAAAATATTTTCTGCCCATTTTTTTATTCAGAATGTAAACACAATTATTATTGATGACCTATTAAATATTGTTTGGAAAGAAAATCTTCATTCCACATAGACCTAGAAGAGGGCTAAATGGAATACAAATTAGGGCATTATCATCAGTTTATTCTTCAAAGTGTAGGTCGTTTGGCCTGTTCCATTACCAAAGAGAGAAACTCTGCCTCTTCTTCTGGGCCTTCTTGGATCTCGAGTTTCTTTGGGGCATGATGGAAGAGCTTCTTCGGTAGTCTCTCACTATTCATTCGCTAAACGTAGTGGATTCCTCTTTTCCCTTTAAATTCTCACATTAAGATTACTGATTTTCTACTGTTTTTTATTGTTTCGCTTCTTCTGTAATATATTCTACAACATATCACAAGAATTTCATTTCTGCAGCCTCATTATTCCTTGTATCTAAATAGTTCGTGCTCCAATTTTCGCAACGTATTCAAGTACCCTATCAACATCAAAATTATTATTTTATTTTCTGTCTATAGATTATCAACTTTGTCAGACTGTATTCAGTGGTATTATGTAATTCTTCTGTTTAAGTTCGATCATCGTTTAAAAATATTTATTTGTTATGATATTTTAACTCCAGCCTGAAATAATTTTCGGAAATAATTATTTCTGAAACGTTGCTATTGCTATTATGTATCATTTATTTTAATATATTACAATCATATTGTATTTTTATGTAAAACAGTTTTACAAAAAAAATAATTTGTCTTTAAAATAAAAGACCAAATACAGTTTGACAAAACCGTATCACCATCCTCTGGTAAAATTTCATGTACCTTCCTTCGTTTGTGTACCTTTCCTTAGTTTGTTCGTAAGATTTCTTTGAAATGTTCGACACAAGGTCTGAAATTTAATTAGTTATTTTTTTCGATGTGCTTATCGTAATAAGGAATGCTATGTGTAAGCCAGTTTAATTCCGACATTTGTTTTAATATGGTATTAAATACAAATATTTTACACCTCATACCTGCCCACAAAATCCATTACTTTAGATTTCACAGTTAATATTCTGAAATTCATCATTCTGTAGTAGTTTGCAATATACGAATATCATTTTGCTTTCTGTCTTCCGAGTCTTTCAAATGAACCTGCTCATCGACAAAAACAATTGTTATTATGCATAACTCAAATGTTTTCTGTTGATAAAGATCACTGCTATTTTTTATGGTATATAAACTAAATAGAACAGGGGACAATGCGCATCTCTGTTTTACTATTTATTACTACTTGTGTAGCCCGAAAAGTTTCATTCAAAGTTAATTTTTGGAATATTTCAGCCTCAAAATAAGTAACTGATTGTCACATAGAAGGTCAGTTTCCGTTTTATGTTGCAAACTTTTAGAGAAAATGTGCTTCAGCAATGAACAAAGGCTTATCTACTGAAAATTTACAATAATTATTAACAATTTCTTCCGCTTCTCGATTGCTTTTATCCAGCCGACAGCCGGTTGCCCTCTACATCGCGATAGGACGCACATTTGACCGTACAGTAGACACCAACTCATTGCGGGCCCCCTGATCTGGGGTCAGCAGAACGCCAGATTCTCCCCGACAACATATACATGAAAGACAAGGGACAAACAACCGGGCTCCAAGCGGGACTCGAACCCGCAGCCCTTCGGACCGAAACGCTGAATCGGTACACGCTCATAGCCACCTCGGTCATCCAAGTCTGCTATTAACTATTTATTAATAATATATTTGTGGCTATTTTACATAAAATTCAATAATGAAATACTGTTCTGTTCTTAACCACCAAATATCTTCAGAAACATCGTCTGCACGAAGCAAAATAATACACAATGATCTCTAACATTTTTTCTAAAAGTAGCCTGAGGACGATCGCCTGAGGAAATGACAACCGTTCGCCTTTCGCCGCACTCCTCTTTACGACCTCCACAT